>OX333075.1:36259019-36505924 GCA_946863875.1 Alloplasta piceator | reverse complement strand
AAATTTCAAACGCTTCGACTATTGCGCCTTTATTGCTTATTTATCGTCGCTGAAAGACGCCTGAGTTCCTTTCGCTCTACTTTCTATTGATATACATACTCTTTGTGTATACGTATATACATGCCTACAATAAAGGGGTATGTATATTTATATGATGTTTGCAATTATTTGAACATATGTACAGGCATTAGTAATCGCGTTACAATCTATCATTGTATACATATGGCTACTTCAGCATAGGTCAATGAAGCATATTGCTGGCGCCTAGATAAACCAAACAGGAAACCAATGATCACCGGTACTCCCCTTCTTCTCTGATTTTTTGTTATATAACTCACTACTATCAATAAAGTGGACTATATTTATTTCTGAACCCTTTATTCGAAATACTGAAAGTTTTTTTCTTTGGCGTGATTTTCGATTTTTCATAAATGTCAGCATGTCTGCTAAGTTTTGTAATTTCGCAGGTAGTTACCTCGAATATTTTTCACTAAACTAGCAGAGAACAAGAATGGTTGAAATTGAATTTCAAACGAATTATTTCAGCCGTTCAGATTGATTCATAAGAATCCATAATTTTGAGTTAAGTATTCTGAACCATGAAACTTTGTATTCTTGTAACTATAGTGATCTCGACATTTTTTCATGAATACGCTCGGTCAAAAAGATCGTTCCTATCGAAGCTAGCAGAAATTTTTTCCAGGAGTTTACATTTCGAGAGAATTCCAAATTTCCAAAAAACGCTTCAAAACGCCCTAACTTTGATCAGTTTCGAAAATTTTTGAAAAACTATGAAAAATTTGGTACAAATTAACAGTTTTCACACGACTTTTTTGTTTTTTCTATCGGTTGGGATGTTTTCCCTATAAGAAAAACCAAATCTATACACGTGACCCATAAGAAACTCTCAGCGAGCAATGAAAAATACTAATGATGCTGTGTGCAACTTTTCAATTTGTATAATTTTTTGAATTTTCCGTACTGATCGAAGTTGATCGGGATGTGTTCAAGATGTACCGCCAACACGATTCGTTGATAAATAAAAAACGATAGACCTGGGCCGTTATGAAACTGAACAGCCAGCTTCTAATGTATATTGCGTTTATCCGTTCGTGAATATACGAAGGGAATCGACCTTACGGAAATACTTGATGCTATGTCAAGTCCCGTGCTCTTGGTACACAAGATGGAAAAGGAGATGAAGCAAGAGGCAAGCCGGTTAATGTATTCAGCTTCATCCGAACTCGAAAGCTCTTTCATTAACATTTTTTTTCGATAGTGAAAAATGGATGTTCGACTCATAATCAAAACCAATTTTCACGAAATATCCTTCCAAATTAATTGCAGTATTCCGAAGAGTAATTATAGTTTCTCACTGGTACAGTACGCATATAGTGTAAGACACGTTTCTTTGAATGATGTGGTAATGAAATCAAAACTGGATGATCGCAATTTTACGATCTATGTATAAATATCTGTTTTATTTGATGCGACTAAAATTCGGTTCCACAACAAGTTAAATAGAGTTTTAACTCTGGTTACCCTAGATCAAAGCTATGTAAATAAATTTTTCAATAAAATTATAATCTTCTGAATTATAATTTTCGATTTTCGTTTCAAGATAAGTCATTCCGATAAAAAAAACTTGCAAATCGAAAATTTGCACATCGCTTTCTCAATATTTTTTCGTATTTACAAATCCTCCTCTATGACGAAATGTTAGCATATTTTAGTAAATGTTATCTGTCACAGTTTTGGCTTCCTCATAGAGAAAGCTTTGTACTTACGAATAAATACTCTGGAAACGTTGTGCAAATTTCCGATTTTCCAGTTTTTTTTACTACCTCTGGTTATCGAAGGAATAAAATGGCAGCTTTGTATCGTAAAATTTTCGATCAGGCTTTTTTTTGAAAATTTCAGAATCGCATAAAATTTGCACGGCTCGAACGATTTTTGCAAAATTGAATAACAAGTAACTTTTTCGATTGAACTATCATTATAGAAATTTTGAGCACGATATCATGAAATATATGCAAGGTAGATCGATCACGCGCTTTGCTAAAAATCTAAAGTCTTTAAATCGCAAACCCATTGAGCGATTTTCGCGAAATTCAATACCAAAACAATTTATCATTTAAAGTAGTATCGATATAATTTTTTTTAACCTGATATCGCCAAATTAGCGGACGCTAGAGCAGCCACGCTTTTTCTTTGAAAATTTAAAAGTCGTATAAAATTTGCACAGCTCCAGCGGTTTTCGCAAAATTAAATACCAAGTAACTTCTTGCATTAAACTACCATTATAGAAATTTTGAGCGTGATATCACGAAATATGTGTGTCACATCCCGACATTCTTGAATTATACATTTTTTCTAAATTTCAATAATTACTTTAAAACATCTAAATAATTGAATATCTCTGTAGACCTGAAATGGCACTTTTATTCATTATCACGTTACGTTCTCACGATGCGCTCGCTCTTGATTTCAAGAACGGAATATCCGTTACAATAGACATAATATAAAAACTTGCAGCTCGCGAGCTGTCGCCTCGTCCGAGTTATTCGGCGATGCGGCAGTTCGCGATCGTGAGAACGACAGAGTCCCTGGATTCACGCGGGTGCAGAACGACCATGTCAGGAGTTTTGCACGTGGAATGGAAATTTGAGTTCTGGAAAAAACCAGGAGCTGATTCCTCGGTCGCTCGAGAGGCTAAAAATCCTTCTCTCGAGGCGACAGAGAAATTAGTCTTAGACGAAACTAAGAAGGGTTAACACCTCAAAAGCTAAGACCCTGGGTCGTTCTGTGTCCTCCCTGCGCCGCGTCTGTAGACCCTATCCGCGTGTAAGCAGGATACGTATCGCGTAGTGGGCTATTGCGTCGCGAGCACCCGTAAAATTATATATACATTATTCGACCTGTTTTATTGGCTGTTTAATATTGCTAAAACTGAGAATCCGGAATCTCTGCTTCCTCCCTGCGTCGCGCTGTAAATCTGATCTGCGTGTAGGCGAGATCAGTATCGCATAGTAGGCTATTGTGTCGAGAGAAACCGCGTGCAACCGTTAAATTATTATTCAAACTGATAGTGACTGTGCCTGAAAGCATTGTAGGATTGAAGGCGGATTGAAGAAAGACCTGGTCAATCATCAAAGGAAACTGTGGATAATCAGTAAGGGTGAGCGAATCCGAGAATGTGTGTGTGTGTGGAAAATTAGGTTAGTGATATTGTTAATTGCGTGCGGAACTTATACGTGCACCTCGCACTCAATTTTCTAACGACTTTTCTACGACTAATAAACTAGAGTTATCTTAACCGATTTCTATTATTTTAATAATTATTTCAAACGATCACCCATCTCGCGACGGGAACGGGTCTGTATAGGACGAGGCAAGGCGCCCAAAAATCTAACGACGGTAAGTCTAGCGGGGAAAAATAAACCTCGCGTTACGTTCGTACGTAACATGTGCAAGCTACACTGTAAAAAATGTGGTGTTAAAAGTAACATCACCAGTGGTTTATATAGGTCCATCCCTTTTTGTGTAAAGCACTGACTTATTCGGTGTTTTTAAATAACGCCGAATAAGACCACACTTGATTCGGTGTTATTTAAGAACACCGAATAAGTCAGTGCTTTACACAAAACGGGATGGACCCATATAGACCACTGGTGATGTTACTTTTAACACCACATTTTTTACAGTGTAGAGCGATCACGCGCTTTTTGCAAAAAATTCAAAATTTTATAAATCACGAACCCCTTAAGCGATTTTTGCAAAATTCAATAGCAATAATCTTTAACACTCAAACTATTGGCATAATATTTTTTTACCTGATATCGCAAAATTCGCGAACGCTAGAGCAACCACGCCCTTTTTTGAAAATTTAAAAGTCGCATAAAATTCGCACACGTCAAAGAATTTTCGCGAAATTCATAACAAACAAAGGAGCTGTGGAGCTCAGCTTATGTGCAAAATTTCGGCTTGCTACTCTAATGTAGTCTTGAGATATAGATGTTCGAATTTTTCGAGGCAGCGACACACATACACACATACATATACCCCCGCTCAAAAGTTTGGATACACCTGTCGATATTTCTTGCCGCACTAAAAGTTGCATGACTCCGTAACAAAAAATGATAATCGAATTTTTAAAAAAGAGTTCTGGCGGGGAGGAATTCCGCTTTGTTTTGCCTATATTTATTTTTGTTATGATTTTTTTTTGACCTGGTATGCATTTTTGAATGTGACCGTTTTTCGGCATTTTTTCGACCATCGCAAATCGGGCGCATAACTTAAGGACATTTTTTTTTACTTTTTTATCTACGGCACATGTAAAAGGGTTAGAAACCGCTGCATTTTCATTTTTTTTTAGATTTTCGTACGATTTTTTCTCGCAAACTATTTCACTTTTGGCTAAAAAAGGCCAATTTTGAAAGATGCAACGTAACTCAAAGACTATAGAGCTTAAGAGAAAATGTCAGGCATGAAAAAAGTAGCCTAGGTATACACGAAATCGCCCGGAATAATTTCAGAATTTTACAATAATATTTTTTTCAACTATTTTAACCCCAGCGAAAAATTCCATCAGTTTTAAATTTCCGTACTTCGTGATAAAATGAAAATCTAAAAAATTTTAGCAATATTTGGCATGCTATAAGCAACAATTGTCAATAATAATATTGCCCAAAAGTCATTAACAATCTGTCTAAACAATTGTTCAAACAATTTATTAAACAATTATGAACAATGATCAATAATTATTATTGATCACTGTTGTTTATAGCATGCCAAATGTTGCTGAATTTTTTCAGATTTTTATTTCATCACGAAGTACGCAAATTTCAAACGGATGAAATTTTTCGCTGGAACAAAAATAGTAAACAAAAAAAATTCATGGGAAAATTCTGAAATAATTCCAGACGATTTCGTGTATACCTACGCTACTTTTTTCAAACTTGATATTTTCTCTTAAACTCTATAGTCTTTGAGTTACGTTGCAAATTTCAAAATATGTCTTTTTTGGTCAGAAGTGAAATAACTTTGCGAGAAAAAATCGTACGAAAATCTTTACAGAATGAAAATAGAGCGGCTTTGAACCCTTCTAATGTACCATAGATAAAAAAGTAAAAAAAAAAATGTCCTCAAGTTATGCGCTCGATTTGCGATAGTCGAAAAAATGCCGAAAAACGGTAACATTCAAAAATGCATAAGGTAAGTGCACCGAATATTGGGCTAGTACCGAATACTGTTCGTCCAGTATATTTCTTATTAGAATAAATTCAGTTTACGTTCAATAAATGTAATGTATTTTTTTTAATAATCTTCATTTAACGTATTGTCACTCGAAATAAATATCGAGTATGAGTGAATTGTATTCAATTCATATTTCCCGTAATTCATGACAAGCTACTGAGCGAGGTAAGAAACGGTCGTTTCCTTGTCGGTTTAGTGAAGGAAGTGGTCTCGCGAAAAACCATAGTTCATAATAAAAACAGCATCAAATCAGTCGAAATAAGTTTCAATGTATTATAATCGAGTCTTTGAAGTAGTAGAGTGCGGAAATAGACGAGCAAGTTGAATATTTGGCCGAAAATACATACCCCATAATTCAGTACATAGTGAGAATCGTGTGCACCGAATACTGTGGCCCATGTATAACCTCCCTTCGGACGAGTAACGAGTACAACAATATTCGGAACATGCATACGCCAGTAATAGGGCCGTTTGTCTCACGAATGACAATCGAATGTCAAACGCATGTTAAAGTGTACAACAGTCTTCGGGCCATGCTTACCCCAGTAATAGCGACATCTGTCAAAGGTGTAGAACAGTATTCTGGACATTTGCGGATGTACGCATTTTCAAAATTACAATTGAATAATGTTGTTTGGTACTTTCTTCGCAGCAGGATCGGCGGGATCGAGTGATCGTTACATAATATAGAGAGCCAAAAATGCTTACAAAATAGACCCCTTGGTCAGTGGCGCGCTCTGCTGCCATGTCAGGTCAATCTAGGTTTAGTCCAATTTCCAACAAATAATATCAATAATAACAAAAATGAGGTGGGCATTCGTTAGCTGAGATTCCACGCTTTCCAACAATACCAATACATTTTACCCTGAGACAATTTCAAATAAAGATTTTCCTCTGTTAATGGCGAGCGAAGCTTAGGTCTCCAGCATTCGGGACACTTACCTTACCAAGTCGAAAAAAAATCGCAAAAAAAAATACAAATAGGGAAAACAAAGCTGAGTTCCTCCCCGTCAAAACGCTTTTTTAAAAACTCGATTATCATTTTTTTTACGGAGTTATGCAACTTTTAGTGCGGCAAGAAATATCGACAAGTGTATCCAAACTTTTGAGCGGGGGTGTACATACATACATACATACATACTATAACGCTTTTTGCGTTATGGACAATTCAGAAAAAAATGCGGAGGGACGGGACCGGGATTCGAACCCGGGACCTCTTGATTGCCGGTCGAGTGCTCTTCCAACTGAGCTATCCAACCCGCTACCGACATTATTTCCGAATTGTCCATATGTACTTGATTTCGTGTTACAATCTCCCCTGCCAGAGTCAAGCTGCCATCTAGCGGCTCGCACTCGAACTCAAACGCAAACTCAACTCAAACGCAACGGGTACAACAGACTGGGATTGTCTGAGGGGGGTATGAGGTATGGGGAGAGGTACTACAGGCGTCGGCCTGAGGGAGGAGTGGGGGAGCTTGGCTAGCAGAAAGGTGGGGGATGGATCTCAGGGATTTGGATTCTTTTTACACGGCAATCACGAAATTAATTTTCCGTGGTTATTCAGAGGCCGTGCCCCATTGTTGAACGCCACTTATAACGCTTTTTGCGTTATGGACAATCCAGAAAAAAATGCGGAGGAACGGGACCGGGATTCGTACCCGGGACCTCTCGATTGCCGGTCGAGTGTTCTTCCAACTGAGCTATCCAACCCGCTGCTGACATTATTTCCGAATTGTCCATATGTACACGATTTCGTGTTACAATACATACATACATACATACAAATATACACACATACATACATCCGGACATTTTTTTAAAATATGATTTTTCGATCCTTTAGAACATTTTGAACATACTGACATGAAAATCCCGAAAAAAAAATTCACGAAAACAAAGCTTCCTTTATGAGAAAGCAAAATTGCACAAAATCTGCACCTGTGAAACAAAATTACTCTCACCTAATACAAGCTCAATAAGAAGTATAATACAGTATAGTACCTCCTCAATACAAGAGCCCTCGATACAACCGCGTTTCCCCTCCGTTCCGCTTGAGCGAGTTTTATCGCTTCCCTTACTCTGCAGGTGGTAGTGGGGGAACGTTCCGGCGACGAATTTCTCGGATTTCACATTTATCTAACCGCCCTAGAGCGCGAACGGAATGATTTTTTACACAAATGTAGCGTTCGAAAAAAATCTATTGTGGAGTTCGAAGATTATAATAACGAAATTTTCTAAAAATGATTGAAAAATCATTCAAATTAGTACATAGTTTCCTAATACATGTCCCGAGTTTGCCGAGCTTTCCTCTTGGACAAGTTATAATTGCACTATTCAGTGAGGAGGTTTGACGAACGGCATAAAGAGAAGTGAAAATCATAGAGAAATAAGAAAAAAAACATTACATGCATATGAAGAACAGCTTGAGAACTTGTTGTTCCTGATACCACGAGCATATTATTCGTTACAGACTTAAACGGGTCTAAGATAAATCTGACATATCGTTTTTTCTACACTGTTCCGTTGGAAAAAATTTGAATTATTAGAAAAACTGTCCAAACACTTACTGTGGCTTATAGTTGATGAAAATAATTGGCAAACAGTCCTCTTGAGGTACAAATTTGAGAACGAAAATCTCAATAATATGTCATCTTCGATACTTCAAATAAGAGTAGAAGTTGAGAAGAAGAATGCCCCCTTGCTAGTCGATTTTGGACTACCTTGATAATCGTTATAGGAAGACAGCTTACGGTGTAGTTCACATTCCCTTGTTTTAGGTAGTAGTCGCGTCAAACACTTTGTGACAGATTTTCAGTTATAATACCCCGAGTGCTTGGAAATTATCGGGTATTTTCCGATAGCTTCGTTGCCTAGTGACATGCGTGTGAAGTTTGGCAGATCAAAATCCCGAACGCGAAGCGCGAGGGATTTTGTGCCAAACTCCTCACGCATGTCACTAGGCAGGGAAGCATGAGGGGGTATTCGGCGGATTATTTTCATCATTCGATTTTCAACCAATAGGAGCTTGGCATTTAACATCACGTGGTACAGGCAAGACAAAATTATATTGGTAATTTTTCGAAAATTTCCCGGCTGTTGCTAGCTAACAAGCAAAAATTTTTTAATAGCTTGTAACCCACGTCCGTGTCAGAAACGTCAAATTCATCGGAATGAGCGAAAGAAAATCGACTATGTCGAATATAATTTTTAATAAAGCAAAGCGATTTTTCCCACGAAGATGTTAAATACGAAGCTCCTATTGGTTGAAAATCGAGTGAAAAAAATAATCCGCCGAATACCCCTCGTGCTTGGAAATTAATCGGGTATTTCCATCAAGCTTCCCTGCCTAGTTACATGCGTGTGGAGTTTGGCACTAGGCAACGAAGCTATCAGGAAATACCCGATAATTTCCAAGCACTCGGGGTATTGTAACTGATTATTTTTTTCAGTCGATTTTCAATCAATAGGAGCTTCGTATTTAACATCTTCGCGGGAAAAATCGCATGGCTTTATTAAAAATTATATTTGACATAGTCGATTTTCTTTCGTTCATCTTGATGAATTTGACGTTTCTGACACGTAGGTGGGTTACAAGCTATTGAAAAAATTTCGCTTGTTACCTAGCAACAGCCGGGAAATTTTCGAAAAATTACCGATATAATTTCGTCTTGCTCGTACCACGTGATGATGAATACCAAGCTCCTATTGGTTGAAAATCGAGTGAACAACAAAATCTTTAAAGTGCATGTAGAGCTCTATTAAGATGACATAAAACCCTATGCAAAATTTTAGAAAGGTCCATCGTGTGAAAACTAAAATATTTATTGTTAAAGTTGTGCTGTTATACACGTGGTCTTATGCGAGGATCTGAATTCTATGCTTGAAACTAAACGGTGAGACAGATTTTCATAAAATTTTGCTAGGCGCCAGAATAGGTTTTTGTGAACACTTAGAGCCCAAAATAAGTAAAGTTGACCGTCTGATTCCAAACATATAGGCTTTTTAAGTGTAAAATTTGGTGTGAAATTGACGGCGTCGTGAGATCTCGTGCGAAGCGTAGTGAAGTTCGTACACTGAGAAAAAATGATTTTTGAAAATGCAAGATTTGTTTGATTCAACCAAATATTTGTTTCAGGATGTTCAACGAGATCATTTTGGTAATTCAACAAAGATACAGTGGAAGTTTTAGTTAAATCGGTTAAATCGTTGCTTGAATGGGTAAAGTTTCAGTTCAATCAAATAAATATCTTTGTACCAAATAAATTGTGTGATTGAAAATACCAATTGTTTTTTTGTTACAGTTAAATTTATTTAGTTAAAATATATTAGATATCAACGAAATATTTCTGCACAGCAACTCAGTAACGTGTAAATTGGACTAAACTGTATCTGGAAATTGACCAAATAATTTCGTTCACTTCATATCTTATGGTTAACCAAATCGATTTGTTGAATTAATTATAGTTTCATTATTTCAAACAAATTAATATTGAATCAACCAAATTTGTTTCAACTAAATGGATTTAGTTGTTTTAACTGAACTTTTTTCTCAGTGTACAGCGTTGCGGAGCTCTCACGTTCATAAACATAACATGAAAAAATCGAAGCGAAGCGACGTTGCCACGATCGACTACGCTTGCGCGCGCGTGATTGTACGGTAGTGTTTGTGTGTTGGTATATACACTTTAACGTGCTTCAGCATGTGGGCTGTCTGTACCCGCCCAAAAGTTTTCTTATGACCCGCGGACGTTTGCTCAGCGGCGCAAGGCTACACGGGACACAAACTTTTCAATAGTACTGTCGCGCAACTACTACCTTAACCCTATAACTATGTATATTCGTTGATGTGTACGAGGTGAGTTGAATGTACCTAAGTGCAGCAGCAGCGGCTATACAAGCTAACGTGCTTATGCCTCCTCTGGTTTTACTTATTTTATCGGAACCTGCCTCTCACCAGTTTTATGTGAATGAGCATTTTTTAGAATTCTTGTCGTCGTCGGCGAATGAAGAATTATACGAGTCTCTGTTTCTTCATTTCTGTTATCTTGGCGTTTTTTTTCTATCGCAAAGCACACGTGGCACTTTCAACTTTCCCATATAATATATGAATAATTGAAACTGTATGGAATACCAGTATATACGAATGTATATATATTAGGGTGATGCAAAAAAAATCAATTTTTTTATTTTTTTACAGCTCCATCGAAAAACGTTGGTGCATTAAAAAAAAAAAATCTCAAAATTTGAGATTGAAAAAATTTTTTTAGATAGTGCTCGAGCAGCTTTTCGGTCTTTTTTTAGATTTAATTTTTTTTCTCTAAAAAAAGCGGTGTAATTATTTTTAAAAAATCACATTTTTCGCTCCAAAATTTTATGTTTCAGCAAAACAAAAAAAACAGTTTAGATGATTAGTTCTTATTTTTCTGTATTTTTAACTACAGATTATAACAAAAAAGATAGAGAACAGAATGAACAGAATAAGTGGGATGTCACTTTGAAGATTCGGCTGAACAGTAATTTCTTTTGGTGCTAGACAGATACTTTTTCCTGTGTTCCTCAACAATTTGCAGAAGATTTTGTTTTTGGTCTTCATTTTTTGTGATGAGACCGTTAAAATCTTTCATCAATGATACTGCACGCTCAACCGTATCATTCACAACTTGCATATTTTGGAACGTTGTCAAACAGGTATTATAATCCTGGTTATTCTCCCAAATTGCAGGATTAACGTCCAAGAAACTGCACGGGAGCTCAAAACTCTGAAATAAATTCAACGATTTAGATGTGACGAAATCACTCAAGTCCTTTGAACCAAGCAATTGTAGTTCATCGATGGCGTTCGCAGAACGAGTTGCAGTTAAAATCGACGAGCTACAATTGCTTGGTTCAAAAGACTTTATTGATTTCGTCACATCGAAATCGTTGAATTTATTTCAGAGTTTTGAGCTCCCGTGCAGTTTCTTGGACGTCAATCCTGCAATTTGGGAAAATAACCAGGATTATAATACCTGTTTAGCAAAGTTCAAAAATATGCAAGTTGTGAATGATACGGCCAAGCGTGCATTATCTTTGATGAAAGATTTTAACGGTCCCATCACAAAAAATGAAGACCAAAAACAATATCTTTTGCAAATTGTTGAGGAACACAGGAAAAAGTATCCGTCTAGCACCAAAAGAAATTACTGTTCAGCCGGATCTTCCAAGTAACATCCCACTTATTCTGTTCATTCTGTTCTCTATCTTTTTTGTGATAATCTGTAGTTAAAAATACAGAAAAATAAGAACTCATCATTTAAACTGTTTTTTTTTGGTTTTGTTACAACATAAAATTTTGGAGCGAAAGATGTGATTTTTTTCAAACAATTACACCGCATTTTTTAAAGAAAAAAAATTAAATCTAAAAAAAGACCGAAAAGCCGCTCGAGCACTATCTAATTTTTTTTTTTTTTTAATTTTGGGAATTTTTTTTTTTTCAATGTACTAACGTTTTTCGATGAAGCTGTAAAAAAATAAAAAAATCGATTTTTTTTGCATCACCCTAATATATATATATATATGTATATGTATTAATGAAATAATTTTGCATTCTATCAAACAAACATAGTTACTAGGTCGAGTGAATTATTGGATACACGTCTATAGCTTGCTTCTATCAAAAGTTGCGACAGCGACTCGAGACAAGTATATTCCTCCTTTACTGACATGCTGGACGAGGCACTTCAGACCAATATACCTATCTCTTGCTCTTTGATCATGCCATACCCTACTTACCAACTGCAGGGCGACTGTTCTTTCTCGTTGGAGGGCGCAGGCTCTAACGCCGATCAGTGTCCGACCAAATTGACATCCCGGAGACTTGTAATCTCATAGGCTTGTAAAATGGGGAAACTGTAAAGTGGTTGAAAGATCTTATGTTAGAGATGTTACAGAAGAACAGTTTACTGGGAGCCCTGTCTTGTGATAGAGATATTATTTAAGAGAGTTATTATTTGGTGGACATTTATTCTGGTACGCTTGTTATTTGGTAGGGTTGTTGAAATATTTCTGTCTGGCAGAGTTGTTTTACAGTAGACTTGTTAATTGGTAGTGATATTATGGTTGTGTACTATATTGCAGTAGCGATATATTTCTGGTAACGAAATAAATGGTAGAGCTGTAAATGTAGCGAAGCGAGTAAACAAACAAGTAAGTAAATGAGGAAGCAGTTACATGTGTGAAACATACGTGAGAAAAGAACGATAGTAAATGAGATGGAAGTTAGCCACATTGTACCAGCGAAAGCATTGACAGCAGTCGCAGTCTTTCAAACTGATTGCTTTTTTATAGCAAACTGATACCATGTTCTTTGATATGAGATAAAATTCTACAATTGTATATTGTATATTCTGCTGGCAGACCATTTTTGATAGTTCATAACGCGATATAACGATATATCTGTATTGGTTGCTAGTAAAACAATCGGTTTGTGAAAATAGAGAACAGTCAAACTCTTCGTTGGTGCGGTGAATTAGCTAATTACCATGCCATAATAGTGAGACTATTGCTTGTAATAAATGATCTTTATGTTAATTTAATTGGAATTATTTGCAATTTTTTTTCATAAAATTTTAGGATAACACTCTTGAGATATGACACTTTTAAGGAAAAAATAGCTCCATAGTGGGCGGTTAAAAGAAGTTATTTATTTAGAAAGGGTATAGCCGGATAAGCACGTGAAATCTGCCCCCGACGTTTTAAAAAATTCCACATTGCTGATCGATTTCTAATTGAAAGAAAACATTATCCTGAAAATTTCAGATTTTTAACCTCAAAAGTGACGACATAATTTTGAAAAAACGTGTTTTCTACTGAATATTTTTTTACAAATTTTTTTTTACTAAGAATTACCAATAAGAGACGTTGAAAATTAATTTTTTTATTAGTTTTGAATCATTACTTCTAAAAAAAACAGTTTTTGTCGCTATTTTTAAATATATGTTCCTTTCGTGTGTCAATCATGAATTTTTCACAGAAAACTCCTTTCTTGCTCTTCTTAATACCGTAAAATTTTCAACTTGATCCATTTGGTTCAACATTGTCAAAAAAAAAATCGATTTTTCTTCACATTTTCTTCGCATATTATTTACTATTCACTGGCAAAAAATTTTTTTTTTCATTTAAAAATATACAGAAAATCTGATATTATTTCCCATACTATTGGGGATGATTATTCAGTAATATAATTTTAAAAAATTCTAATTTCATAAATATATTTTTGAGCTAATGTGTCCAGATTTTACTAGTAGTTTTATAATATTTAGTGCGATTTTTATATTCTAAAGAATGAAGACGGTACACCCAGAAAAAGATCTAGTACATTTAACTAAATCCTAGTACCAGCCAAATATTTTTTTTTAGTTGCAGGCCGGCCTAATACGACTCTATTCATTTCAACGAAATTTGTTTAAAAATATACGTACAAGGAAATATATTGCGATCTAATAAATTCGTATTTAATATGAATAAATATTTTTTCAAACTGAGCAAATATGTATTTGAAAAAAATAATAAAAAAAAAAATATTTACACAATATTTTGAAACTTTTCAATCTTTGAATATCGCGACACACATAGAGTACAATTTCGTAAAGCTTCGTCTTTTCTTTAAGAGAAGGTGAAAGAAAAAAGACCCTTTTTTATGGGAATAATAAGGATATCAAACTAATTCAAACATAGACGAACTTCGACAGGTTATGAACGTCGAAGGGAAAGTTCGTTTGTGCGAGAGGTAGCTACTAGGCGAATTTTTGGGATGCTGACAAATCTGTAGATATGATCGGATGAGATTACGAGTGAATAGGTATTTACTAACAACGAATAGAATTTTTCATCAACGCCTGTTTCTCGACGACAGTAAATTCGAATAAATATATGTAGTGGAAGTAAATATCGCCCAATCTTCGATGGAAAGAAATTTTTCTTCGAAATAACTAAAAAATGATAAAATAAACAATTATAGTATCGACGACTAGATCTTTTTCCTGGGTGTACTATTACACTGATTGTGCTAATGATATGCGCACTGTCGGGTGCTGCTCTAACATTGCAACTATTTCTTTCTCACGCACGATATTTGGCTACAATATATAATAAGATACGCCAAGATATTGTTACGTCAAAAATGGGAGTTTTCGTGAACTATTAATAATTTTCGACGTATGATGTGCTGAATTTGACTGAGACTCTCTAGTCGTGGAAATAAATTTCAAGTACTACTCCTGGAATCAGTCTCGAACACATTTGCCCCTGTTTTTGAGTCTAACCTTTCGGAAAATTACTCTGGAAATGGGCTTGGAATCACTGTTTAATTTCTAATAATTTAATGGGTTTAATTCAATTAATTCTGTCCAAATTGATGATATTCACTGAATATAGGTTTTCTGAATTCATCCCTCACAATTATGAGAAAATAACAGAAATTTATAATTAAAATAAAATTTAACTTACTCGGTGAGACGTTCTTCTGATAGAAAGGGTGATAAGATTGGTCGACACAGCGGCGAGTTGAACGGAAAGCGATGAAGGCCCAATGGTTGATCAAGGGCGTGGCAGGTTGACAATGAAGTCGAAGAAAATATCGTTGCACAGAATTTAATTTTCGAGATCCAAATGTTATTTAAAATTATTGAAAAAAATGGTTTACAAAGAAAGATTAATCTTAAATTTCACGATCTATTATACAACAACTGCGATTTGTACGTTTTCCAATAATTCATGGATTGCGGATGTCAAAGTAAAAATAAATGAAAATTATTAGACAGAAGATAATAACGAGACAAAGAAAAATGAAATAGAATAAACGAGATCCAAAGTCTCCTCCGACATTCAAAGGCCAATTCGAGATTTCGAGAATAAAATAAAACCAAGTTTAATTCAATTCGGAACTCAAAAAATTGAGATTCCAAACCGAACGAAACCAGCTTTCTTCGAAAAATCGAGTGAAAATTCTAAGTCCAAAACGAATTGATTTGGAAAAATCCAGAATCAAGAACGTCATTGTCGAAGAATCTCACAAGTTCAACCCAAGAATTAATTCGGTGAAGACGATGAGTCTCGTAGTTTCCACGTCGGAAAAAGTCGCATAAGTCTCCTCGAGGGCCTTTTTTCCAGGGTTTATATACTCAGTGATCCAGGCTCAACCCGTTCGATCGAAGTGGGGATTGAGTGAGCGAGAGAGAGAGGATGAGTTTTCTAATGACATCTATTTTCCTCCTCTTTTTCGTGAGCTTCCCTTGAGATATGGGTCGTAGCGAGAGCGCTTACACATGCATACGCTTTTGCCGCACGCTTTTGCGTTCTCCTTCCTACTATAATATCGTTTCCTTATGGATAATAATCTTAATATTATAAATATTTCTACGTTGTTATCATGAGTAAAGTTCCTTTGCTCCTATAATTATCGTATTACGTATTTGTTTAAACAATTCAAGATTAAGATTAAATTTGAATTTGAAACATCGTTTTCTCCTTCTCTCTTGATTTTCCATTTTGTATGTATCATCTTGGGAGTATGGTCGCATAGGTTACCGTATGAGTTGCCAAGAAAATAGGGGAGGTAGAAGACCCCGGCGCGTGGCTAGGAGACCTCAATTCTTCCTCGCGCACGCTTCGTGGATCGTTGAAAAAGAAGGAGCTTTATGTAAATGAGTCTTGCGTCTAAACGTTTGACTTCTTTCTTCCTTCTAGATTTGAATACAGAAAAATGTTTCGAGATTATTTAATAATGTTTTAACTTGTTCTGTGGATTCTGTAAATTCAATGCGCAATTTTATTTTGTAATTATTGATTTTAAGGATTAATTCCTTTGGGATATTATTTAATCTTTGCATTGCGATTTTCCGTTTAGAAGGAAATTTCGCATGAGTGGATTTTATCTCGAAACCTTCGACCGTGTATTTTCCTACCCTTACACAGATAGGTGGATAGAACATAGATATATGTACTTGGTTGTATATATGCGTATCTGTGCCTCTGTACGATGGTTCTTTGTGGAAGAGAGGGAGAGAGAGGGAGAGAGAGAGAGAGAGAGAGAGAGAGAGAGAGAGAGAGAAAGAGAGAGGGAGTGGCTCGAGGCCCGGTGAGTCAGTGCGTCTCGCATTGGACCCCTTCAAGATCTTTCTTGCTTCCCTTCTGTGCCCCTGCGGGGTCATTTTCCGGGAGCGATGGGTGTTTTTGCTATTATCTTGATCTTCTCCATCGTTAATGCTCATTGTTTGTAATTCCTATTTTGTTAATAACTAATTTGGATCTCGTTCTTAATATCAATCATTATTATCTATTTTTTGTTAAAAGAGATATAAATATATTAAATATAAATATAAATATATTTTCAACTATTTCATTTGTTTATTCAACTAATATTCTATTTCATTTGTTTATTTTGTTTTTGTTCCTTAATCTCATTGCGATTTGGCCTGAAAGTTCGTAATCTAATTAAGTTTTAGTTATTTATCTTTAAATTTCATTCTGATATGAGATAGGAAAATCCATCGTTATTTAGAGTCATTCCGTTCGTTCTTGCTTTGAATCTACTATGGATACACGCATATATGTATATATGTGTGGAAGAAAAGGGAAACGTTCCCTTGTGTGTATTTGTTCTTCAAGGGCGGCAGAGCAAGACACCACGAGCCTTTTTCTTTCTTTTTATAATGGTTAGAGCATTATCAGATCCAAGGATCTATAGCTTGGGTCGATAGGCCGGTATAGGATACGTCAGTTAGGAAGGCGACGTTAGTGTGCCTGACCCACTAGATGGTGTGAGTTTATGGGTTTTTGTAGAGATCTTCGTCTCTGGTTTTCCTTCCTTACTGGCCGATTTTACCGATGGTCATTTTCTTCAGATTTGAGTCGGTAATATGAATCTCTAATTTTTATCATTGAACGGAATAGGCATCGGAACGACAAACCTTCTCGCAGATCTTCAAGTTTTTAATTATGTTTTTGGTGATGATTTCGTTAAAGAATAAAATTTATGGACGTTACGTCAGGACGTAACAATATGAAGTCGTTTATTTACAGATGAAAAAGTCAATGGAGTAGTGAATAAAAATAGCGACGAAGATAAACTGACGATTTTTTAAAAAAAATTTTACAAATAATTTCTCATATTGTAGCAATCTCGACCAAGTCTTGTGCCAAATCTAATCAAGACAGGTATTTATATTTATTTACTATCATAGACTCATCTTAACAAAGATTGCTTATAGTTATAAAGTAATAAGTTAATTTCATTTCATTACATGTATTGAGAAAAAATTGATATCTCTATATGAAATTATTTTCTTTATTATAAATAATCGATAAAAACTTTAGTTGAGCAATATTAATATGATACCATAATTTATAAAATTAAAAATTAGGTTTTTATTATATTACTGAATAATTATTCCTAATAGTATGAGAAATAATTTAAGATTTTCTGTATATTTTGAAATAAAAAAAAATTTACAAGTAAAGAGTTTCATTTTTTTTTGACTATGCTGCACCAAATGAATCAAGTTGAAAATGTTACTGTATTAAGAAGAGCAAGAAAGGAGTTTTCTGTGAAAAATTCGTGATTGACACCCGAAAGGAACATATCTAAATATAGCAACAAAAACTTTTTTATTTTTGAAGTGAATACTTCTTACGCGACAACGGCCCAGCGAAAGCGTTAAACGTGGCTGTCCGCTTACGGAACAAGAGAATGGAGGAATACAAGAAGATAGAGAAAAAGTGATATGTGAGCGATAGGCTATCAACAGTATGCTCCCGTATACGTTTTAGTATGTATATAGAACAGCACCGCGTATGCGTATCGTTCTATCTGTCGTATGTGTGAGTCCACAGCTATGTGTGAGTTCATACTGCGACTTCATCTTCACAGTATATATTTATTAGGGTGGTTCTTATTTAGGGCTCAGACGAATTTTTTATCAGACGCCCCTCAAATCGACTCCAAATAATTCAAAAACAATACCCTAATTTTTTAAGATTTTTATCTAGACTCTGACCCCACCCAAAATGAGGGTCGATTTTCCCATTTGAAATACACGTGTTTTGGCCATGTGCTCAGCATACATTTTATTCCAGGTGTAAAATTTTTTCAAAAAATCTGTAACTGCGAGATTTTAGTGTTCATCTATGCTACTATTTGAGGAAAAATTGACATTGTCATGCGGGTCAATGTACACAAATTGCACACCCTTTGATCTGATTTTTTTTTAGTTTAACAAAATATGGTATCTATATGTAAAAATGATGAATGTTTCATAATTTTCCTCTTTTTAAGGTCACACAGGATTGTAAGGTAGCACATTTTATACCAATTTTTAGTAATTCGACCTTGCCAATTTTCGTATGGGGCATTCCATACCAAGTTGACCTGAGTGTGACCCTCGACCTCGCTGATTTCGTTTACGATTTTCGACATGATTCTTCCAACTCAAAATAGCATTCAGATTTTTTTCAGATTTTTAAAAACCAAATTCGAGTACGTTATGATACATTTTTGAACATTTGAACACGTTTGAACATTTTTTTTGAACATTTGATACACGTTTGAACATTTTTTTTCGAAAACCTCCCACACGGAACATTAGAGCCATGGGACGTCCAATATTCATACATGGTGGATGAAAGCTCCATCCCAGGGACCTCCATGAGTATCCCTCAAACTTCTAAAAGAAGTGCGAAACGGCACCTGTTCTATGTACTGGAAACATCCTGTATACGTACCCTGAGACGGTTTTTAGACGGACTAGATTCCAAAACTTACGTACTTAAGACGAGCAAACCAGTGATCCGAAAGATGTCCAATCATCACCTATTATAGTCCCTTAATTTAAACAATTTAATCGTTATTAATTAGACATTAGTAATTATTTATAAACTTTATAACTGATTATATTATACTCGGGATAAGATATCCATATTTTAGAGAAAAAAAAAATAGTTTTCGATTTTTCACCGTACGGTTACCCATCCAAGTATTGGATGTAAGGAATGCTGCTTAACTTTTCTAATCTCCTACCTACCTACCTATCTACCTACACTAACTTGACTTCTGATAAATTTTTACAAAAACCTTATACGATGTAGTTTGCTGATATACTTATATATCTTTGTCTCACAGGCCTTAAATAATGTATGCACTACGATCTCGATTTATGCAGCTTCGATATATGCAAGAGTCCCCACTATGTAGTGGATATCGATCGATGTGGCACATGGTGTGAGAGCGCCGGTGTGAGAGCGGACACGGCTCCCGACTGGTGTGAGATGCGCGTGGACGCACGGGCGACATTTGCGCAACTTCGATTCTTGCAAGTATCTAGCAGTGCCAGTCCCGTTGCTCTTGCTTAAATCGAGATCGTAGTGTAATCGATTTATGTAATCGATAATGAAATTAATAATTAATAAACAATATGTAATTGATAGCGTTTAAATTAAGGGACGTATAATATATTATCATTAGACATCTTTTGCAACATTGGTATTCGTCTTAAATACGTACATTAAACGTCACTTTATGGGGTTTATAGGTACGTCTAAAAACTATCTAAGGGTACGTATACGAGACGTTTTCAGCACATAGATCGCTGCCGTTTCGCATCTCCGTTAGTGGTTTAAGGAATGTCCATGGGCTTCCCCGGAATGAAATTTTCACCCAACATCCCCTGGCTGTTAGGTTACGCACGGAATATATTTGAGGCATTCCACAGGTTTTCAGTAAGGTCAAAACCCTCACTATTTTTCAGAGTCCTGCAATTTTTTATTATCAAGAGGTACCTACCAGGAGTATCTGTAATTTTTTTCAGATTTTTTTTTATGAGTCTTGCGCCAGATATCTCAATTTTTTAAAAATAAGAATCAGTTTTTAAGTAGATGTACCTTAAAAACTATGGCCCAGGCAACAAAAATTATCGGACAAAATGTGTGCGATTTTAAATGAACTTGTGACTTTAACAATAAAATAAAATAATTTCGTACAAAAATTCTGTAATGAATGAAAAAAATCGATTTCAAAAAAGTATGTCACGTTTGATTTTGCTCTAAACTTTTCTGAATTTTCTGTTGTTAGTGTGGCCATACAGAAAAAATTGGCATCATGGGCCGTGAACTGGTTTAGAAGATACGGGCCGATTTGCATTTCCTTTTATCTTTGATATTGATATGAATTGGATGATTAATTGGGAGAAACTTTGAATTTCACATAAAAAATATATCCAAGTTTTTTGAATGTTATAAGATTGTTTTTTTTTTCAAATTTTCAAATTTCCCGCCCGAACGACGCGACACCGGAGGCAAGGTCGGAAGTAAACGTTTCCGTATTTTCTTGGCCGGTTTCGATGTTATGATTGTATGTGAAATAGCATAACCTTTATCTTTACTTTTTGGCTTCTCACGGTGCAAGTATGTTATGGTAGTGCAATCGTAGTGTAATCGTCGACCAGCCTAATAATTCGGATCAAGGAGAATTTTTTTTTTTTAATTATTTATTATGGCATCGGCTTCAGGCACGAATCAATTCGGTAGTTGTTGTAAGCTATTTCGCTTACACGACGGTGAAGCTAGAAAAAATGATCTACGCACTGAGAAAAAAGTTCAGTTGAAACAATTAAATCCATTTAGTTGAACAAAATTTAGTTGATTCAATAAAAATTTGTTTGAAATAATGAAACTATAATTAATTCAACAAATGGATTCGGTTAACCATAAAATATGAAGTGAAAGAAATTATTTGGTCAAATTCAAGATACAGTTTGGTCCAATTTATACGTTACTCAGTTGCTGTACAGAAATATTTCGTTGATTTCCAGTATATTTTAACTGAATAAATTTAGCTGTAACAAAAAAACAATTCGTATTTTCAATCACACAATTTATTTGGTACAAAGATATTTATTTGATTGAACAGAAACTTTGCCCATCCAAGCAACGATTTAACCGATTTAACTAAAACTTCCACTGTATCTTTGTTGAATTACCAAAATGATCTCGTTGAACGTCCGGAAACAAATATTTGGTATGTCAAACGTGACATACTTTTTTAAAATCGATTTTTTTCATTTATTATAGAATTTTTGTACAAAACTTTATTTTTTTATTGCTAAAGTCAAAAGTTCATTTGAAATCAAAAATATTTTGTCCGATATTTTTTTTTGCCTGGGCCATAGTTTTTAAGGTACATCTAGTTGAAAACTGGTTCTCATTTTTTAAAAATTGAGATACCTGGAGCGGGACTCATTAAAAAAATCTGAAAAAAATCACAGACACTCCTAGTAGGTACCTTTTGATCATAAGAAAATTGCAGGGTTCTGAAAAATAGTGAGGGTTTTGGCCTTGCTGAAAACCTGTGGAATGCCTCATTTACAGCTCCAAAAATATGTGTCGTGGACGTAGAATAAACTTCCGCGTTATCCTTCGATAGACGTAATTTGTATGTATATAAGACGGTCAAGCGGCGTATCTATATCGTAGCTGCTCGAAATACTTGAATATACATCTAAAGGCCGAATGCTTTAGATTGGACAAAACGCGATGGATCGCACAGGACCTATATTGTATGTCCACGACACGTACTATTTCTTGAGCTACAAATATACACAACACGACCACCCACGGTATGTCCATAGGTAGACATTCAACATCTTTTCATTCAGGATAGAAATTGGACATCTAATGGAAATTCTAGGTTCACGTTTATGTGAAATCCTACATGGAACATCCGATAGACGTTCAATTGACGTCCTCCAAATATGATTTTCGTTTACGAACCTGGATGTCCAATGGATGTTCAATTACTATCCTGAATTAAAAGCTTTTTAATGTCTACCTATGGACATACCATGGATGGCCGTGTTGTGTATATTTGTAGCTCAAGAAATGGTACGGGTTGTGGACATACAATATACGTCCTGTGTGATCCGTCGCATTTTGTCCAATCAAAAGTATACCATGGATGTTCAATGTATGTCCGCATTACGTCCATCGTGGACACTCGGTTCCGTGCATGCTGGAGGGCCGTAATTTTGAAATCTGAAGAAATTCTTAAGAATCCGGTATCAAAAATGAAAATTTTCGACCCAGAATTCATGATGTCCAGGCTTTCGCTTCCACCTCGATTTTAGGTTTTCATGAAGAAAACTTAAAAAAAATAGATGCAGTATTAACCAACTATTTTTGAAAATTGTTGGTTAGCGATAAAAAATATTCAAGCCCCTTTTCACGGTAGATCTGTATCTATTTTTTCCGTTTTCTTCATAAAAACCTAAAATCGAGCTGGAAGGGAAATCCTAGACATCATGAATTTGAGGTCAAAATTTTTTATTTTTAACACCGGATTTTTGAGAATTTTTTCAGATTTTTAAATTACGGCCCTCGAGGTTATCGAAAAAAAAACACAAAATCATATCGTACTCATATTTGGTTTTAAAAATCTAAAAAAAATTGCGAATGCTATTTTGAGTTGGAAGAATCATATCAAAAATCGTAAACGAAATCAGCGAGGTCGAGGGTCACACTCAGGTCGAATTGGTATTGAGTGCCCCTTACGAAAATCGGCAAGGTCAAATTACTAAAAATTGGTATAAAATGTCACACCTTGCAATCCTGTGTGACCTTCAGAAGAGGGAAATTATGAAACATTCATTATTTTTACACATGGATACCATATTTTGTCGAATTAAAAAAAATCAGATTAAAGGGTGTGCAATTCGTCTAGATTGACCCGCATGACAATGTCAATTTTTCCTCAAATAGTAGCATTGACGAACACTAAAATCCCGCAGTTACAGATTTTTTGAAAATTTTTCACACTAAGAATAAAATATATGCTGAGCATATGACCAAAACACGTGTATTTCAAATGTGGAAATCGACCCTCATTTTGGGTGGTGTCAGAGTCCAGATGAAAATCTGAAAAAATTATGATATAGTTTTTGAATTATTTGGAGTCGATTTGGGGGGCGTCTGATAAAAAATTCGTCCGACCCCTAAATAAGAACCACCCTCATATATATTTTTTGTTTTTGTTTCGTTTGTGAGAATTGTCCAGGCACTCAGTCCTAGTGGACCATTGTGCCCGGGCCCTTTGCTGGGCAAGCTCATTGGCCTGTCTGACCCATAGGCAAGCCGGCCTCGCGCGCAAAGCGGAGAAGCCTGCCCGCTCCTGTGTTCTTCAGGCTGAATTCAAGGATGACAGGTGCCCCAAGGGGCGCCTGGAATCCTTGACGCCCATCAGTCCCCTGCACCTCGTAATGAGATGGAGTGGTGTCTCGTCTCCATCCTTACATCTTTGACAGACTGGTCCCTCTGCAAGACCCAGTCGCACCAGATGCTTGCCTGTGTGCCAGTGTCCCGTGACTAGTCCCACGACCACCCTGAGTTGAGTTCGGTCTAGTTCATTATTTCAAAATTTTTTTTATTGAATCAACTAAATTTTGTTCAACTAAATGGATTTAGTTGTTTCAACTGATTCGCGGCCCATCTCTTCGTTATCTGTTCCACAAGTCCCATGGCAACACCTGGGCGGTCGCCATGGTCTGCCATATCGGGCCGCGAAACGCCGAATCTGGCCAACTCGTGAGCCTTTTCGTTGCCCTGGATACCGCTGTGACCTGGTACCCATAGCCTGGAGAACGGAGACGTTGTGGGGCGTTGTGGGGCGAAGTCGGCCCCAGTACCTGTCTCCGACTTCGCCCCGTCTGTATACCAGACTGGTCCACCAGGCGACAGTAACCTCTCCTGTTCCTCGGTCCATGACTGCCTGTCAGGAAAGAGGACCTGGTAATTGTGGTGAAAGTGGTGTTCCTGCGGGCACCAGTCCCCCCCGAGCCGGATAATCTCCTCGAGATCTCCCGCCCTTTGGAGAACCGCGGTGTACCCATATTGCTCTGATCAAAAATTGAGCGGGATGAAACTTTTAGGGTTCAGAGAGGGACGTTCAAAAAATTTTTTGTTTTGGTCCAAAATTTAAAATGGCGGCGTTAAGATGGCTGACATGTTTTTTTTAAATGGAAACATGATTTTCTTTCACCAAAATTTTTTTCACATTAAATCTAACATCTTTTGTAGGAACATTTTTTTGATACAGCCTATAATAGAGGGTGTCCCATTTTAATCTAACAGCTGAATTATCTTGAAAAATACTGCTCCGATAAAAAATTGAGTGGGATGAAACTTTCAGGGTTCAGAAGGGGACGTTCAAAAAAAAAATTTTGTTTCGGTCCAAAATTCAAGATGGTGGCGTTAAGATGGCTGACGTGTTTTTTTTAAATGGAAACATGATTTTTTTTTACCAAAAAATTTTTCAGATCAAATCTAACATCTTTTGTAAGAATATTTTTTTTATAGCCAGGATATTTTAGACTAGATCACCATTTTTGACTATTTTAGCGTTATGCGGCATAATGACGAAGCCGAGGAGGTCTTCTAAATCCTCCTCGTGAAAGTTTTCTGAAATCTTTTTAAAGGTGTTCAAAGATTCCACCATTCATGTTTAAACATGCCTTTACTCTCCTCTTAAAACCATCAACTATTTGTCGTAAGAGCTTAGTATTAATTTAAAAACACAAGTTTGAAAGGGCTTGTCAGTGTTCGGATTTGTTTTCTTGAATGTATCGCTGTTGAAATTTTGCTGTTAACTGGATACGGATAGGATAATACAAATTTTCGTGGTTCTTCAAATCAAATTTTGCGATATGTAACTTTTTATAATTTCGCTCAAGAAACGGAATTTTTAAAGTTTCAAGTTCGCTTTGCTTCTGATAGCAATTTTTTAAAAAACGAAATCTCAAGAAGGATGCTTCAATGGACGCGTTTTTTATCGCAAATTTGTTAACACTTCATTGACGGCAATTCAACAATGGCTGATCTCAGTGCCAACGAAATCGTTGACATGTTCATTATTTTAGGGAGATGTCGGGGCAATCATTTACAAGCCGAAAATTTGTATCGATGCGAATATCCTTATCGTCGTCACACATCGCGACAGACAATCCGAACCCTCGAATTGAGAGCGAGAGTAGGTCGGATAACCCGTCACCGCCAACGTGTCCAAAACGTCAACAATGATTTTGATGGTCCACATGAGGCTCGAAACATGGCTATTTTAGCCATGATAGCAAACGATCCTCATTTGAGTGTTAGAGTGATCTCGGAACGACTGGGCGTTCCCAGATCTACGGTGCACAGAGTATTGAGAGATGCGAAATTCCATCCATACCGCATACAATTCCATCAAGACACGACTAATCCTAATCCATTGCAAAGAGTGGAATTTTGTCGGTGGGCATTGAGACGCATCGAGCGATTCCCAGACTTTTTTAGGTTCATTATGTTCAGTGATGAATCAACATTTAACAGCCGAGGTCAGGTAAATCGGTGGAATTTCAGATATTGGTCTGATCAGAATCCACATTGGGTGAGTGAAATCGATCACCAGCATCAGTGGAGTTTGAATGTTTGGTGTGGAATAATTAACGGGCAAATAATAGATCCCTATTTCTTCGAGGTAACGGTGACGGGTGCCCGTTATCTAGATTTTCTGCGAAATGAATTGCCTATTTTGCTAGAAGACCTTGATTTAGATACACGTCAACAGATGTGGTTTCAGCAAGACGGTGCACCTGCTCACTGGGCTCGTATTGTTCGGAATCAACTGGACGCAACATTCGGTCGAAGGTGGATTGGTCGAGATTGACCTGTCCATTGGCCTCCAAGGTCACCTGATCTTACCTCTCCCGATTTTTTTCTTGTGGGCTTATCTTAAAAACGTTGTCTACCGTCAACCTCCAACAACACGAGAGAAAATGCGGGAGCGGATAAGAGCTGCCTGCCGTGCAATCCCGAGAGAAGTTCTCTTAAGAACAGTTGATGGTTTTGAGAGGAGAGTTCAGATGTGTTTAAACATGAATGGTGGAATCTTTGAACACCTTTAGGAAGAATTCAGAGAACACTCACAAGAAGGGTTTGAAGTCTAAAAATACTGCGGAAGTGACGAGCCGTAGAGACCTAATCCTTGTGAGTGTTCCACACACATACGTACAAAATCACACACACTCTGAGAAGGAGGGTTTGGAGTCGAAAAATACTGCAGAAGTGACGAGCCGTGGAGACCTAATCCTTATAAGTGTTCCACACACTCAAACTTACAACATTGCACACTCACACACTTACAAAATTCCAAACTCATACAGTCAGATACACTAACAAGGAGAGTTTGGAGTGGAAAAAATACTGCGAAAGTGACGAGACTCTACCTCCTCGTCCTCGTGGTTATCCCGGATAATACTAAAATAGTAAAAAATGGTGATCTCTTATGGACTGAATAAAAAAAATGTTCCAACAAAAGTTGTTAGTTTGGACTTGGCTCATTTTTTGGTGAAAAAAAATCATGTTTCCATTGTTTAAAAAACCTTTCGGCCATCTTAACACCACCCCTTCAAATTTTGGACCAAACATCATTTTTTTTTAACGGCTTTCTTTGAACCCTAAAAGTTTTATTCCACTCGATTTTTTATCGGAGCAGTATTTTTCAAGATAATTCAGATGTTAGAATCAAATAGGACACCCTCTATTGTGGGCTGTATTAAAAAAAAGGTTCTCACAAAAGATGTTAGATTTAATCTGAAAAAATTTTAAGTAAAAAAAAAAATCATGTTTCCATTAAAAAAAAAACATGTTAGCCATCTTAACGCCGCCATTTTGAATTTTGGACCAAAACAAAAAATTTTTTTGAACATCCCCCTCTGAACCCTAAAAGTTTCATCCCACTTAATTTTTGGTCAGAGCAATATCTTTCAAAATAAATCAACTGTAAGATTAAAATAGGACACCCGGTATATCATTATTTAGATCTAATTAGATCTTCAATTTGGCGCGATCTAATTAGATATAGCTAGATCTGATTTTATACAAACATATCTGGCTATATCCACCCGTGCAGATTCATTTATTTTTTCCATATATGTATCAATTGTTACGATGAAAATCAGTTCCATATTCATAATTGATAGTTTCTAAGGGTCAAGTAACGAAAAAAAAATTAGAGAAAAAAAAATTTGCCCCCAGTGGGGTTCGAACCCGCATATCCTCAAATTCAACATGAATTAAATTTAAAAAAAATAGATAATTTGAAAGTTCAAGGATCTTTCCGACTGATTTAGTTTTATTGCATATTCGCGGACTCTCGATTATGTACGAGACTAGACTGGGATTTAAAACCTACCCACCTATCGACCCTAACTAATGACCTAAGACTGGGACGCTAACCACTGAAGCACCGACTACTTTTAATGTACCGATGTAAATATCATATTTATAGAACACAGGCCGAGAAATAAATACGTACCAAAATAGTGTTAAGAATTTATTTTAATTACTCGAAGGACATTTTTTGGTTCTACTTGTCATTTAACTTAATTTAAAAAAATCAAATATTGAATCAGATGAATAATAATAACAATAATAATAATAAAGATTATTAATATATTTGTTGTAATAATAATAAATATTAAATATTAATGAATATTATTACTTAATTTATATTGTTATTATTACCATTTATACATTTGTATTATTTATAACATTTTTAATTTATGTATATATGTTTTCATACATATATGAAATTTATTGATCTTATATGTGAAAGATATTGATCGTATAATCTGACTACATCAAATAACGTATGCGTGAACATCTTACAATTATCTGTCATTGAAAAAAATACCTTTAGCACATACCATATATATGTAGATATATGTAGATATATGTATATATATGTACATTTTCATGTACTACTAATGTAATGCAGATATATGTAAAATGTAATATAGATATATAATTTAATATTCAAAATATAAAAACAGAATATTTAATATGCATTAGTTTGTAAGAAAGATGCATTACATATACATGAAAAATATATTATATCTACTTGTCTGATGTATGACGAATATGAAAAATTTTGCCGTTTTATATGACATATATTTATTACATATCTGGGATATATGATAAATATACTTTTTTCCGCGTGGGTAATGACAATTTAATAAAAATTATAAAAACAATTTGTAAAAAATAAGAAATAAATAATACAAACAATTTGAAAATTACAAAAAATACAAAGAAAACATAATTTTTACCAAAATCATCCCAATTTCTAACCAAAAAAATCAAAGCCGTGCAGCCAATGTAAGTGGACAATAAAAGACAAGAACAATAAAAAAAATAATAATAAGGAAAATATTAACAATTGAAAAGATAACATATTAAAAAATTAACAATAAAAAGAATAGCAATCAAAAAATAATAATAAAAACAATTGAAATAACAATTACAAAAAATACAATTAAACCCCCTTTCTAAAAAAAATAATAACAATTTCGAAAAACAAAAGAGAAAAAATCCAGGCCGTGCGGAGAATATCAGTAGACTTCCAAGGCGCGATGGCCTTGGAAGGCGTTTGGAGACGTTCGGAGGCTACCAAAAATAATAATAATTAAAATGTTACGTCCCAACCGGCGAGTTTTCCATCTCGGTCAAGAAGGGGCAAACCCTTCCTTTACACGTTTTTCGGAAGAACTGCGTTATGTTGGACAGGTGGCCTTTTCGAGCCCAACCTCGCGGAAATTTGCTCAGGACGGCCGTGAGAGTGTATTTTATTCGTAGCTCGGTGTTTTAGATAAAGGATTGTAGCTAGGGCGTTAAAATATCGCGATTTTTGAACAAGAAGATTGAATGTAAACGATATAGAATGAATAAGAAATATTGGAAAATTGCATATCGAAAATCACAGTTGTCGCGTATGAACGGAGATCTCGATGAACGGAGATCTTGATTGCAAGGTAGGAGTATCGCTACAATCGTTATTAGATAAATTCTTGAAATGTTTATGAATACATGGGCTTATGTGATAAGCTTCTATGTCGTGAAAACTCAGGATATTTTATCGAAGATTCCAACACGTTATATTAGATTGGAAATGGAAAAATTAACCCGTCGATTTATGGGAAACCCGTTCCGCCGGCATTGTAATTACCGAATTCATTACTGTATCGATTTGATATCATAGATATTAAAGTCGCTACTTGTAAATTCGAATATGAAGATTTCAATGAGAGTATAAAAAAATAGGGTCATCGAATTATTCGAAGAGAATTTTTGAGATAATCTAGATGAAAACGTTATTGCATAGCAGAAGGCCGCGAAATAGTTAGGTACACTTGACAACGTCGCACATGAGCGCGCTCGTGGCAATACATACATACACACACCTACACATATATATTATCGAGAATATCTGAAGTAAGGTTAGGTCTATCTTGCTCTGATCGTGAGCAAGTATGTATGTATATATATCATTTTCTTTTTAATTATTCTTCAGACGTTAATTTTTATCAAGACCATGAAACAAATAGCATTCCTGAAGGAAAATAAAAGACCGAAGTTATTGAATTGTATATATTTTATTTACAAAACACAATAATTCAACCACTCGACCCTAATTCAACCACTCGACGACCTGAGAATATGCAGTTTTCCTGCGATAACCTCGAATTGGGCGGGTATGTCATTCGGTTTTTTTTTCGATGCGGTAAAATATTTTCTCGCCACTGTTTTCTTTATCGAGATATAAATGATCCATTATTAATGCCATGTTGGCACCGAATATCGTGTCGTCTCATTTGTAGACATACGTCGTAAATTCCTCGGATTCAACAACAACAACACGACCAGCGAGTGCAAAGAGGATAGGGTCGCTGCTCTGTAGCATCCAATATATATAGATATACATCATGTTAAAAAATGATGCGCTGCCAGATCAACGTCGTACCCTTGAACTGCCATATATATATACAGCTGTTTACAGCTGATTGTACCTGAACCAAATAAGCAGTTCCACATTATTTCTCACAATAAATTACGAACTATAATTAAGATTAAGTTTTATATCTGTGAAGTTTGTATCGCTCAAAGATTTTTGCGATACAGAAACCTTTTTCTACATCATTTTTCGCTTCAACGATTAATAAACCGTCATTTGACTAGGACGTAGCGATACTCTTACCTTAAATCTTGCATTTTTACGCGAATTTAATATGTACGGAGAGCTGAAGGGTCTCTTTCTTCCATCTTCCTTCTGTCTTACTCCCACCCTCGCTTAGGCTCTCGCTGCGCTCAGGCTCCACCACAGAGGCTTCGATCATCCCTCTCGTTCTTTTTCGCTCTCGCATGCCCTCTCATACTCTCACTCTACGGTACTTCCGAGTGGTTTGATTTTTTTTACTATTGCTGACTCTCTCTCGCCCCTGCGACCATTTTCATATTTTCTCACCTTTCCCTGCTTTACTGCACCATATTTTCTCCGTTCTATACAACTCCCTCCCCTCGTCTTCTCGCGAAAGTCTTTCAATTATTATTTTTCTATTGCAAATTATTTAAATCGATTCCTGATTCTGCTATATCAGCAATTTTCTTTAATTATTCGTTCTGCTCAGATTTGACAAGTTTTACAATTTTATAATTGTTGTTTGTGCATCTGTTGAATTGTTTTTTAAATAATTCCTATTGATTAAAGATGTCTTGGAAAAATTGATCTTGTGAATATTTTAACGTTGTATAATTTGCAATATTAATTTGTTTAAACAATTTAAAGTAAAATCTCTGAATTGATTTGGTAAATTAATTATTTTCAATATTGTATTATTGTTCACTTTAGAATAATTCAATTACCAAGCTTTTCAATTTTAACATTCTTTTCGGAATGTATTTGATAATTAATTTATTTCAGTTTTCAAAATGGTTTTCCTGACATTGAATGTGTTTGTTATTTGAAACAAAATTTGGATTTTGAATTTTGAATTCGAAGTTTTGAGTTTTTGAAAGAAGATTTGAATTTTGAATTCGAAGTATTAGAACTGTCTTAGTTTCATATCAAATGGAATTATTCTATTGTTGGTTTTATTTTCGAGTATTATTTTTGCAAGGAAAAAAAATAATTTTCCTATTGTTCACCCTAAAATAAATAATTCATTCATACACACGCTTTTATAATTAATAATCCGCATGCTCTTTCTAAGGTGAAATTTCTCTTGAGCTTAATAATTTTGAATCTCGAACATCCTTGGTGAATATTTTTTTGTGCCCATATATGGCGTGCGTCCCTGTGGCGACTTATCGTGCGAGAGAGAACGAAACAACTGAAGGGGGTAGCGGGCCTCGTGCCGTCCGCGGGACGCGAGGAAATTTCCTCGGACCCTTGGACAAGGACTCTTTCCCAGCGTCATCTCAATTCTCTCTTGCATGACCTTGTTTTTTTTCCAGGGTTGACAGTATTATTAGCTCTGGATGTTTGCAATATGCCGATAGCATTTCTTCGAATAAAAATCTCGAGCCAGAGTGTTGAAAAGATTTTTTTTTATCCATATGTTACATCCCGACATTTTCCAAATTATCACGACATTTTTCAATTCATTCATTTCATTTCAATTCATTTTAATATTTTTGGTAGACCTGAAATAGCATTTTTAATTAATATCGCGTTGCACCCTCACGATGCGTGCACGCTTGATTTCGAAGAACGGAATATCCGTTACAATAGTCATGATATAAACCTGCAAATCGCGAGCCATCGCCTCGTTCGAGTTACTCGGCGAACCTGCAGTTCGCGATCGTGAGAGCGGTGGAGTCCCTGGATTCACGCGCGTGCAAGACAGCCGAGTCAGGATTTTTGGACGTGGAATTGAAATTTGAGGTCTGGGAAAAAACCCAAGAACTGATTCCTCGATCGCCGGAGGGAGGAAAAATCCTTCTTTCGATGCGTGGAAGAAATCAGTCTAAGGCAAAACTTAAAAGAGTTAACACCCAAAAGCTGAGGCTCCAGGTCGTGACCAATTTTTTCGAGGGGCCACGTGTGTGGCCTTTTCAAGAGACAGTGGTGTTCTTTTCCTTCGTCATTTTCTCCCACATGTCCCGTTTTATTTTTTTTCTCTTTTTACCCTAATAAATCTTTATAATATCTGGCTTTTGTGAAAATTTTCAAGCATCGACTTTATGTTCTCGAGAAAAACTTTTCCTTCACGTTATCACGTGTTAAAATAATTTCACTTCATATTTCGCATGGCCTGACCCAGACGATATTTTCCATACTCGATTCTAATATTGAATTTACGTTATTGTCCTATTTTGCGCACTTTCGGGATTTCGTCATTATTACGTCAATAAGAAAGGAAAGGAAGAACCACTGATCGTACGTTAATATAATTCCTTGACGTCTCATAGATGACGTCGTCGGTGTAGCTGCATTCTAGAGTGCGTAAGGATCTGAGCATTGCGCTAGACTAGTGTGAGTGCCACGCGCTCCCAAAGATTCCAACGTTCGAGTGTCGCTTGGCCCCGACAAGGCCCTATCGATATTTTTCGCGGAGTCCCATATCTCCAGTGGTTGTTTTGTCGGACCGATAATGGAGCCTGTTTTGTATAGGCGTCATAATAATACGCTCGAAAATTCCCTCGGAGGTCCGAGTTGGTGCGTGACTAACTAGGCGTCGACGTTGTCCTCATGGCCCGTAATTTGAGAGGCAGAAAATTGGTGTGAATATGGCCGCACCGTTAGAATGAATCCTTGTCTCGACCGTATTCCCTTTCCACACGTATTTTCCTAGAGAATTACTCAATATGGGAAAACTCAAGAACAAAGAGAAATCCCGAAAGTCGCAGAACGTAACAAAAATAATAACAAGTTAAAAGAATAACAATTTAAAAAATTACAACCCAAATCATTTTAACAATTTTCTGGGCTTGTTAGTTTTGGTGTTAGGCTTCTCTCTCTCTCTCTCTCTCTCTCTCTCTCTCTCTCTCTCTCTCTCTCTCTCTCTCTCTCTTAATCATCCGTAGAAATAATTTGTCGCGTCAGCGAATTGCATACCACGGCGTGTGATTGCACACACCTCGATTTTGTTTTTAAAAGTAATGATCAAAAACTCATAGAAAATTACTTTTTAACGTTTCTTATCAGTACCCAGATAGACAAATGTAGCTCATATTGGCATCATATTTTTACGTCTATGACGCATAGGAACACTCACAGCTGTGTGTCGCTTATGAGTGCTCACCTGGAAGTCATATTTGCATCATATGATGATTGACAATAATATATCATATGGGGCTCATATGGCAGTCACGGCGTGACGAAATTGTGGTGCTCATATGAAGATCATATTGACATCATACCGTGGTGAAATTGGTTGCGTTCATATGAAGCTCATATGACCGTCGGGATGTGAGGTATTATTGTAATTTTCATACGGTTTTTTTTAAATTTCTATTGCTTGCAAATTTTTTTATCATGTATATTTTTTCATTTACATAGATTCTGAACCGATTACATTTTTTTAAAAAATGTTAAACGCCCAATTTCATTATATTTCAATTTCTTCTGTCTCCAGTGGGATTCGAACCTGCGACCTGCCTATCTATCCTACCTAACGACCTAACACGCTACTTATTACGCTACCGAGTACTTATGAATTTTCTTCACTTATATGATATATCAATGGTGACATGCCAGGGAAAACGAGTCACATTTGAATATTATATATACACTAGTGGAAAAAATTAAAGGATCAACAAATTTTCCCAAATTTTAAGTGGTTTTTAACAATGCTGTATCTCAGTGAAAAAATGGTCGTATCGAGGTCTAAAAAAAAGCATTTTGAAGCTTGAAGTTTCTAGTTTTCAGATCTTTTAGCAATAAAATTTTCAAAGCTACAGGTTTCACGCAATTATGAGAAATACCAAGAAAAAAAAATTTTGCAAATTCGCATCGCTTTTGTTTTGGCTGTAATTTTTGGGATTTTTTTCCAGCTGAGACATTACAAGGACCGGATAGCTTGTTCATTTAGCTTCAATTTGCTTTTTTGAGATCTCGCTGCGACCATTTTTCGCTGAGATATCGAGCTTTCACGAAAAAAGACACTTTTCTGTTTGACCATTGATATCTCAGGAACCAATGATCGCACAGAAATCAGAAGGGGTGTTTCACAAACTTGAATCAATATTCTACAAGGATAGGCAATGGTTTTTTGAAAAAAAAAAATTTGCCATCCTCGCCATGAATTTGAAAAAACAGAAGAAAAAGGGCTATTCGTGGTTTTTTAGAAAATCAACGGCTAAATTAAAAATATTGATAAAGCGACTAATGTTGAGCGTGACTTTTACAGCCCAATATACCCACAAAATCCCTGTGAAGTTTCAATTTGATCTGTCCGACGGTTTTTTTGTTTCGAGCAATCAAATTTTTGAAAAAAAATTAAAGGATCATGTTTCTGCCCCTCAACGTCATAATCATTATTGGAGTGGAAAACAATTTTTTTTGTGGCTTTTTTCACATTTTTATCGAAAACAGCGCTTGAATGTACAGAAAAAAAAATTTCGAAGAATTTTCGATTCTTTGTTTTTTTAATTTTGTCGATTTTTTTTTCTTACATAAATTAAAACGCTGTTTGCGATAAAAATGTGAAAAAAGCTCAAAATTTTTTTTTCTTTTTAATAATGAATATGGAGTGTTTAGGGGCAATGAACATAATCCTTGAATATTTTTGAGAAAAAAAATATCAAAAAAATTGGAAAAAAATTTTTTTAAACATTTTTTTGATTTTTTTTTCATAAATTAAAACGCTGTTTGCGATAAAAATGGGGGAAATGCTCGAAAACAAATTTCTTTTTTTCATTTTCATAATGATTTTGAAGTGTTTAGGGGCAATAAACATGATCCTTTAATTTTTTCAAAAATTTGATTGCTTAAAACAAAAAAACTCCTCGATAGATCAAATTGAAACTTCACAGGGATTTTGTGGGTATATTCAGCTATAAAAGTCACGCTCAACATTAGTCGTTTTGTCAATATTTTTAATTTGGCCGTTGATTTTCTAAAAAACCATAAGTAGCCCTTTTTCTCCTGTTTTTTCAAATTCATGGCCAGAATGGACATTTTTTTTTCAAATTATCAACAATCCTTGTAGAGCATTAATTCAAGTTTGTGAAACGCGCCTTCTAATTTCTGTGCGATCATTGGTTGCCGAGATATCAATGGTCAAACGTAAAAGTGTCTTTTTTCGTAAAAGCTCGATATCTCAGCGAAAAATGGTCGCAGCGAGGTCTCAAAAAAAGTAAATCAAAACTAAATAAACGAGTTATCCTGTTCTTGTAATGTTTCAGCTGGAAGCATTTTTTCCCAAAAACTACAGCCAAATCGAAAGCGATGCGAATTTGCCAATTTTTTTTCTTTGTATTTCTCATAATTGCGTGAAACTTGTAGCTTCGAATTTTTTTTGCTAAAAGATCTGGGAACTAGAAACTTCAAGCTTCAAAATGCTGTTTTTAAGACCTCGATACGACCATTTTTCACTGAGACACAGCATTGTTAAAAACCACTAAAAATTTGGAAAATTTTTTTGATCCGTCAATTTTTTCCACTAGTGTATACAGTTAAAAAAGAAAGGTATTAATAAATTAAGAATTAAAAAAATAAGCTATTCAATGTGGAATCCAAAATTTCAAAAAAATGGGATATTCGTGAAAGTCAATTTCTTAGTTTTTTTTTTACAGTTCCGCGAATTCGAATATCTCAATCGAATCTATAAGGAAATTTGTAGAATTCAAAATGGGGGTTCTATTTGATAAAAAAAATTATCAAAAATATAGTGCAACTTTTGTAAAAGTTTGTTTGCTTATATGAAACTGAAATATAAGACAAAAAAATTAAAACATTCAAAAAAAATTAGTGAAAACAATTTTTTTTTCTCAGTAAATGAAAACAATTTTTGAAAATTCAATATGGCGGCCGTGATTTGTAAAAATTCTTAAATGTTGGTGAACATTATTAATAACTTTATAATGAATTTTTTGGACTTGCAAAAGATGCAAGGCTTGTCACAACATGCTGTCATTTTGCAGTGATTTTGCAGCCGTTATATTGCGCTCATCGAATGTATCACTAACAAACATGCATATCGCCGTCATATTGCGCTCACCGAATGTATAACTGAGAAACACGCATAACGCCATCATATTGCATGCATGGCATGTATACTTTCAATGCTAACCTAGTGAAGACACCAAAAAAATCATTGAATGGCTTTCATATGATGTCCATCTGCAAATATTCATTGCAGAATGTAAATTTGCCGGCTTATAAGTTCATCTTGTAATCAACGGATGATGCATTTGTAAACGACATGATGAGATCGAAATGTTTTGTAAATTCATCATACTAAATGAACTCATGGGCATGCATCACAACATGTAGCCAATATACTAGGAAATTTGCTTCATCAAAGGTACACACGGCGTGATAATCATGGCTGTCTATCTGGGCATGCTTATCCGGCTATACCTTTTAAAAAGGGGCTTAGGAAACTCTTTCGGAGTAAAAAAAACACAATATATGAGCCCAGATAGACACATGTAGCTCATATTGGCATCATGATGCAATCATCTATGACGCATAGAAAAACACAGAGTCGTGTGTCGCTTATGAGTGCTCACCTTCAAGTCATATTTGCATCATATGATGATTGACAATAATACATCATATGGGGCTCATATGGCAGTCACGGCGTGACGAAATTGTGGTGCTTATATGAAGATCATATTGACGTCATACCGTGATGAAATTGGTTGCGCTCATATGAAGCTCATATGACCATCGGGATGTGAGATATTATTGTAATTATTGTAATTTTCATACGGTTTTTTTTATTATTTTTATTGCTTGCATGATTTTTCGTTATGTATATTTTCTTATTTACATAGTCTGAACCGGTTACATTAAAAAAAAATGTAAGCACCCAATTTCATTATTTCAATTTCTTTTGTCTCCAGCGGGGGATTCTAACCTGCGACCTGCCTATCTATCCTACCTAACAACCTAACACGCTACCTATTACGCTACCGAGTACTTATGAATTTTCTTTGCTTATATGATATATCAGTGGTGACATGCTGGGAAAAACGAGTCACATTTGAATATTATATATATACAGTTAATGTTACGGATTCGTCAAGTCTCGAGAGTTCACACGAGAGGCCAGCACCTCGTGGCCAGTTGCTCGCTTGAACTCCGAGATCATCGATAAATTCCCCCCACTTTTTTATTCACTGTTTCTTCGATTTCCGGCTTCTTCTTCGTCACTTCGCGTCAGCGGCATGGCAAATTAACACGTTCACGTACTATTCAGTATTCAGTTAATTTGTTTCGGGCCTCTTCACCTTCATTCTCGGCTTCAGATTAAAGTATTTAGCGCGATTTACGCCGGCGTTAATTACCGCGATAGTGGGACATTTTTCGGACACTTCGAACGGCTAAAGTCCATACATTTCGCAAGAAAGACATTTTCGGGTTACTTCGTACACGCGTCAACGAGCACGCCATTGTTCGCGCGAGTGAACCCTCTACGGCTATTATTTCGACCACGGCTTATATCAGTTTAACGAATTGTGATAATAAATATTAAGTTTGGTTACGTTGTTAAATTGGTGACTTTCTTTTCGCATTCTTTCCGGCCTCTTTGTTTTCACGAACCTCCTCATAATTTCCCTCACGGTCACCTCACCCAAGAATAACGGTCTCTTCCAAACATTTAATGGTCCTCCGAGCCGGATCGGGGTGACCAGTGAGTGATTTTTGAGTGGTTGCTGAAAAATGAACGGGATTTTCGGAAGTGCTTCGGTTTGCGAGGGAGAAAAGTGCGCGAGAGAACCGGCGTTCCGTTGCTCGACAACGTGCTCGCCACGCTTCGTTATCTCGGTCTCTCTCGCTCGCGTTCAGTGCGCCATAAGTCTCTCTCTCTTACTTTCGCGCGAGAGGAGAGCCCGGACGCTTCGAGAAATTTCTTCGTTGAGCGCGCGGGGATACCATCGCGCTCTCGCGCGCGCCAAGAAAGTTATCACTTCGTCCGTCTTGTGCGGATCTTCGTTCTTCGCTGGATATTCTTCGTCGTGAGTGCGCGCTGCACGGACATTCTCGGGTTTTTCGTTGTGTGCGCGTATCAACCGATTCCCTTCGCGTGCTTCTTAGTTTCTTCGCGCTTTGGATTTTTCTTTTTCGTGACATATACCACGTGTTTATCCGCGCATTGGGTTTCTTCGTCACGTCGATTTACGCGTAATTCAAACCCTTTGGTGAACTTTCCGGACCCTTCGAGTGTGCGCGCATCATAGACATTCTCGTTTCTCGAGCGTGTATGCGCGTCACGTGACTCTTCGCGTGGTTGTGATTTTCTTCGCGCGCTTGTGCTTCTTCGCCATCCTCGCGCTCTCTCACACGCGTTAGCAGGAGAGAGACAGTGACTTCGCGCGCTCGTGAATTCTTCACGGGCTTGGATTTTCTTCGCTCCGAGTGCGTATTACATGAACATTCACGCTTGACGTGTGTGTACGCGTATTTCGTGGTTGTTTCCGGTATCTTAGAGTGCGCGTTACACGAACATTCACGTTTGACGTGGGCGTATGCGTATTTCGTGTTTTTTCCGGTCTCTTCGAGTGCGCGTTACACGAACATTCACGTTTGACGTGTGTGTACGCGTATTTCGTGTTTTTTCCGGTCTCTTCGAGTGTGCGTTACACGAACATTCACGTTCGACGTGTGTGTGCGCGTACTTCGAGTGCTTTTGGGTTTTTTTCGACTTTTTGGGTTACGCGTCACACGAACATTCTCGTGCATCGAGTGTGTGTGCGTACTCCAAGGGTTTTGTTTCCTTTTCGGAATCTTCGTTGTGCGTGTTACACGAACATTCTCGCGAGTCGAGTGTGTGTGCGCATTTCATAAATTTCCGACCACTTCGGATTTCTTCGGCACCCTTCGACAATGGCGAGTAACGTTGCCAAGATGGAGCGTCGCATCGCGGGGCTCATAAGCACGATCTCGTGCATCGAGGCCCTTGCGGAAAAAACTGCTACCGCAACTACGCAAAACACTTCTCGAGATGAACTGCAAGAATCTGGCGGACACGCCCTATTTCAAGGAGTGTTTCGAAGTCAAGTGCCAAGAGGCATATGAACGCGCGAAGGTGGCTCTGCTCACGATCAAGGAGCACTAGGAGCAGGCCGAGCCGACTGGCACCAACCTGGCAGACTTGTCGGCGATTCAGGACGCTTTGCACGTACGCAACGCACTTCCGCAGATCAAGATCTCGGTCTTTGATGGGGAATTTCATTTGTGGAGGCCCTTTCCACGATCTCTTCGTCTCCCTTGTCGGCCAAAACCCGGATATCACTTTGGTCGAGAAGATGCATTACCTTCGGCTTGCATTGAAGGGCGATGCGGCAAAGCTTATCGCCAATTGGCCATTCTCCGCGGAATCCTTTGTGGCTGCATGGGACCTTTTGGTTGCAAGGTATGAAAATAAACCTCATCCGGTCACTTCGCAATTGAGTCGCTTCTTTAATATGCCGAGAGACACCCCAAAGTCGTACAAATCGCTCAACACACTCATCAATACGACGAGCGAGGTGTTGAACGCGTGGAGGTCGCTGGAGATGCCAGTAGACAAATGGGGGACGATCTTGGTCCACTTCATCGTCTCACGACTTGACCACAATTTGCGAGAGCAGTGGGAATTGAGATTGGGCTCTTAAGCGGATCCGGCAACACTTCCACAGCTTCGTGAGTTTCCGATAACTCGGGCTCGAGCTCTCGAGAGCATCGACATGGGAAAGGCTTTGACAAGTGGAAACAAGGCTTCCACTTCCAACAATTTGGGCTCTTCACAAAAGCGGTCCAGTTCCTCAGCCAGGGCAATGCCGGTTCAAGCTTCTCCTTCGCCGTACGTCAAGACCGAAGCTGGCAAATGGAAGGCCGATACCGCGGCAGCGGTTGCTTCAACGGAACCTCTTCGTCCCGCAGGAAGCACAACACAGTATTGCCATTTTTGTGTCGGGCCGCACTTCATTTTGAAGTGTGACCTCTTCAAACGGAAGTCGCCGCAGGAGCGACGCCTCGTGGTTGAGCAACGGCGGCTTTGTTTCAATTGCCTCGGTCCGCACTCGGCCGTAAATTGCCGCGTAACCGGACGGTGTTCAGAGTGCAACGGAAAACACAATTCTCTGATCCATCTTCCCTCTTTACACAAATCGGTCGCTTTAACTTCAAGACAAGTCACTTCAAGGGACGCTTCGCAAAATCGACCTCTGGCGTCGACACCCGTGGCTACTTCGTCGCCAACTGAGCCTCAGGCTTGACTTTTCGAAGGTCAACAATGCGACGTATTATCTGGCACATCAGACTCCCCGGTGCAACTTCTTGCTTCGGCAACTTCGGACTTCTTCGAGCCTTCTGCCACTTCACGGAGCGCTTCGGCAAACGTGGCTATTCAGCTGTCAGTTTTGCTTGCAACGAGCCAGTCAATTTTGACGTCTTCTGGCAGTTCGCATCGAGTTCAGCTTCTGATTGATCCCGGTGCTGAACTTTCATTCATTTCTTAATGAACGGTTCAACTTCTCCTACTGAAACGACTGGCCGCTTCAATCAACATTTTATGAAATGGAAGTCGGTCAGCCGGCCGCACGCGGGGAGCGATCACTGTCCTCCTCTCGTTAATCCACGATTCAACGGCGACCTTCACGGTGACGGCGTTCATCCTACACGCCTTGACGTCTATACTTCTATCGTTTACCACTTCAACCGAATGGGATCACCTTCAAGGACTCTTTCTGGCCGACCCTGACTTCCGGAAACTCGGACCAATCGACATCATCATCGGAGCAGATTCGTAAGGTCTTTTGGTCGTATCCGAGGTCATCAAGGATCGAGCTATCGAGCCTGTAGATCAACTAACGCTATTGAGATGGATTGTAGTTGGTCCAGTCAACGATTCCACTTCAAATTCGGTTCGTATCCAGCACACTTCCATCGATGATGAGATTTCTTCTTTGCTTTCGAAGTTTTGGGAACAGGAGGATGTTTCTTCGGATTCGGCCCCTACAACCGAACCGGACGAGTCCACCTGCGAGTAACACTTCAGAGAGACACATTCGAGAGACAAAAATGGTCGTGGTTTGGCTTCCCTTCAAGTCGTCACCTCCGTCTCTCGGAGATTCCTTCTCGGGAGCTAGACGCTGTCTGCTTCAACTTCTCCGGCGACTCGCTACGAACGAATCGTATCGCGAGCTCTACAACGGATTTCTTCAAGACTACGAGACCATGTCGCACATGGTTCATGCAGTTAATACGGATCCTTCAACACCAAGGTTCTTCCTTCCTCATCACGGCGTCTTTCGCGCTCAAAGCGCGACGACAAGACTTCGTGTCGTCTTCAACGGGTCCTTTGAAACGACCAGCGGTGTGTCGATTAATAAAATTCTTCACACCCGGGCCAAACTTCAACGAGACACCTTTGACGTGCTTCTCTGGGTTAGACGACATCGGTACATCTTCGCGACGGACGTAACCAAGATGTTCCGTCAGATTTCCGTCCATCCGGACGACTGGGATCTTCAGCAAATTTTATGGGTCGAGTCGGACAATGCAGTCGTCCCATGTCATTTGACAACGGTCACGTATGGGCTGAGCTGCGCTCCCTTCTGTGCCATCAGAGTCATATTACAACTTGTCGAGGACGAGGGGCATGATTTTCCGTTGGCCACTTCACCATTGACAAATGGAAGGTACGTCGATAACATCTTCGGGGGCGCCGATACTCGCCAGGCAACTTCAGGGCATCTGCCAACGCCGCTGTTTCCCACTTCAAAAGTGGACAGCCAATATTAAGGAAGCTCTTCACCATGTCACTTCAGAGGCTCGACCGGACGCGGTCGCGATCAAATCGGAAGATCCCAACGTGAAACTTCACGGACTTGTATGGAATTCGAACGAGGATAACTTCAAGTTTACGCTTCAGCTCAACTTCAATTCGGAAATTTCAAAGAGGACAATCTTGTCGGAGACCGCTTCACTTTTCGATCCATTGGGCTTCATTTCGCCAATTATAATCACAGCGAAAGTCTTCTTGCAAGAACCGTGATTAGCAAAACTTCATTGGGATGGCGAATTGCCCATTCAACTTCACAATAAATGGCTGAACTTCGAAGAGAATCTGAGCGATCTCTCGCTCATCTCTCTTCCACGGTGGCTTGATCTTTCGCCTTTATCTTCTGTGGAACTTTATGGATTTTCGGACGCCTCGCAGCTAGCAATGTCAGCCGTGGTCTACCTTCGATCGACGTCAGCCGAGGGGTCAACCACCGTCACTCTCGTCTGCTTGAAGACGAAGGTAGCTCCGCTTCAGCGACTGACAATTCCACGCCTCGAGCTAACGGCAGCTCTTCTTCTCTCAAGGTTAACTTCGCATGTTCAGACGACCCTGGACTTATCGGAGGTTCCAGTGTCTCTCTGGACGGACTCGTCAGTAACCTTGGCGTGGATCACTTTGCACCCGGCACGATGGGAGGACTTCATGCGAAATCGAGTCTCCTCCATATCCAAGAGCTTACTTCGAAGGCAACATGGCGGTTTATTTCTGGCAAAGAGAACCCAGCGGACTGCGCGTCTCGCGGGTTAACGCCTCGACAACTTTCTAAACATCGTCTATGGTGGGACGGGCCAAAATGGCTTGTACGTCCGCAAGCTTCGTGGCCTACTTTTTCAGCCGAAACTTCATCGGATTGCGACCTCGAGCAAAAGGCAGGGCTCGCCTTTGCGACTACTTCTTGCCTCGGAAATCATACTTCACGACATTAGTTATTTCAAATGCGCACTTCCGGACGGTTCACGGTGGCGACGCTTCTGGCACAACAGCTGATGGGAGAACTTCCACCTGCCCACGTCACGCCTTTACGAGCCTTCTTTCATTCTGGTCTTGATTACGTGGGGCCCTTCACGATCAAGACGTGGCGCGGACGAGGCACGAAAACATATAAGGCTTACCTCGCCGTTTTCGTGTGCTTCGCCACTTCTGCCGTTCACTTCGAGCTCGTCATCGACTACACGTCAGAGGCCTTTATCGCCGCGTATCGCCGATTTTCGGGACGACGAGGCATGTGTCACACACTGTACAGTGACTGTGGCACGAACTTCATCGGCGCGGATGCGACACTTCGAGCCCTCTTCAAGGCTGGCTCAGCAGAAATGAACTCTACAATCATTTCTCTGACCAACCTGGGAGCTTCGTGGTCCTTCAACCCACCGGCAGCACAGCACATAGGTGGAAAATGGGAGGCCACAGTCAAGTCAGCCAAACTTTATCTTCGGCGGATGATCGGAGATACCTCGCTCACGGATGAAGAATTTACGACTCTCTTTACGCAAGTCGAGGCGATCTTGAATTCAAGGCCTCTTTGTCCGTTGTCGGACGATCCGGAGGACACTTCACCGCTTACACCAGGTCACTTCCTCATCGGAGAGGCATTAACCACATTGCCTGAGCCATCGCTGACTTCACTTCCAGAGAGCCGTCTTTCAAGATGGCATTTTCTTCAAGCCAAACTTCAACACTTCTGGCAGCGAGGGTCATCGGAATATCTTCAACGGAGCCTATCCATCTTAAAATGGAGAAACCCTTCAAACGAGATAAAAGTCGGCTCGCTCGTGCTAATCACAGACGAGCGACTTCCACCTTCGAGATGGGCGTTGGCTCGAGTGGTCGAACTTCATCCCGGTTCAGACGGCCTCACTCGAGTCGTAACACTTCACACGGCAACATCAACCTTCAAGTGACCTACTTCAAGGCTGGCGATACTTCCTGTGGATTCTACGACGACATCGGTCGCCGAAGGCGGGGAGAATGTAACGGATTCGTCGAGTCTCGAGAGTTCACACGAGAGGCTAGCACCTCGTGGCCAGTTGCTTGCTCGAACTCCGAGATCATCAATAAATTCCCCCCACTCTTTCATTCACCGTTTCTTCGACTTCCGGCTTCTTCTTCGTCACTTTGCGTCAGCGGCATGGCAAATTGAGACGTTCACGTGCTATTCAGTATTCGGTTTATTTGTTTCGGGCCTCTTCACCTTCATTCTCGGCTTCAGATTAAAGTATTTAGCGCGATTTACGCCCGCGTTAATTACCGCGATCGTGGGACATTTTTCGGACACTTCGAACGGGTAAAATCCATACATTTTGCAAGAAAGACCACGGCTTATATCAGTTTAACGAATTGTGATAATAAATATTAAGTTTTGTTACGTTGTTTAATTGGTGACTTTCTTTTCGCATTCTTTCCGGCCTCTTCATTTTAACGAACCTCCTCATAATTTCCCTCACGGTCACCTTACCCCAGAATAACGGTCTCTTCCAAACAGTTAAAAATGAAAGTAATTAATAAACAAAGAATTGAAAAAATGGATGATTTAATATGGCATCCAAAATTTCAACAAAAAAATTGGATATTCGTGAAAGTCGATTGCTCAGTTTTTTCTGCTGTTGCGCAAATTCGAATATCTTAATCGAAGCTATAGGGAAATTTGTAGAATTCAGAATGGCGGTTCTATTTGATAAAAAAAATTATGAAAAATAGTGCAACTTTTGTAAAAGTTTGTTTGCTTATCAGGGCCGGAGTAGGCTCTGTTGCACCTCTCTGTGGCGCCCCTAGGCGGCACAGCCAGCTACCAATATCGAAACGTTTAATGAATAATAGAACTCGGGTGAAAATAATTTATTTGTAAAATTTTTCAACCACCCACGCGAACTCTGCTATACGTTGGTCAAACTAGATATTTGACGTCATTTCTGATTCAATGCACAAGGTGGCAAGAGCATTGAGATGCTTTGGTGACCAGGTCGATCCTAGTGCAGTTTCATCACTGGGCCGTCCAATGGCGCTGAGTGTCAAATCTCAAATAAAATTCGAATGTATGTAAAAAAAAATATATATAAGTACAGTCAACTTTCATCTAAGAAGGAGAGCAGTAGCCGTGTGGGTCAAGCGTGGGTTCGCAAGTTGCAGACCCGGGTTTGATCCCGGCGACACCGCTGAAAAAATGTATCGGGTTTTTTCAAGTGTTTTCGACTGTAATCCCCGGTGGTTTGGATACCACCCTCAATAAGTTTGGCCCAATACCTCATTGCGATGGGTGGGAGTCGTCACACGATTTCGGGGGTGGCATCCGCGCGGTCCTTATCACGCGGATGTCTATCTCTTAATCGAGTTAACGGCCGACTCACCGGATCACAATGAAGGAGGTAGCTGCCTAACCAACCGTTGGTAGTCGTGTGAGAGCCTTCTCGCATTGCTATTAAGGGAATTAGGTAGGCTACTGGCTGTATCGGTGGAGGTCATCTGCAGTTTCCCTCCACCCACGGCAAAATTGCGATACAGCTCGGGGTTAAGGTGTAATAGGTTCGGGACTGCAGTCCGAACTGAAATTGTTGATGTGAGTGGCACATGCCTTCTAAAGAGGGCGAGCCATACTAGGCTAAAAAAAAACTTTTATCTATTTTACTGCCAGCTATTTTACATCGCCGCCTATTTTACAAAATCACGACCAGCTATTTTACCGCGGTATCCTTCCCCTATCCTCCACTCTATTCTCCTCTCTGTCAACTGTCGTAATGTCGCGCCTTGCCGTGAGATGTCGCCACCATTTCTATCAGTGGTGGGAAACTCCTCACGCCGTAAAAAAGTGGCAAGCGTCAGTCCCGACCATGTGAAATAGGTAAGAGTTCACTGTACATTCATCATAAGATGGAAGAAAAAGAATTTGGCAATAATAATTTCACTTTCGGTCAAATTAAAAAAGAAAAAGTCCAGGTGTTCCGGAGACAAGAAGACATCGAAAAAAAATCAGAGATCATGGTGCCCCCCAAATTGTGCTGCCATAGGCGATTGCCTAGGTTCGCCTAAGCGGTAATACGCCACTGTGGCAGAGAACGCAAGAAATATATTGCTGAAAGAAGATGAGAGTTCCTATAGGAAGAAGTTTGTTAAAGAGTATTCAAGAAGTTATTATGATTTCTGTGCAAGGAACGAATAGATGGGCTAGGTAACGCCCGTCTAACCCAATTAAATATATAGAGGCACTGCCATGCATAATTTTATAGACTGAAATACAAAGAAGGGCCAGCCTAGTCGTCTATGACATGGAGTGATGTGCTCATTCCTTCTCTAAGATCGAATATAAACCGATTAGAGCAGTTAGTGAGTTGTTAAAGGTTCTTCTTTAGGTGTTTGGTTGCATCATTATAAACAAGACAGCTGTAATCGAAAAGAAAAAATATGACAGCGACTACGGCACGATCTTGAGTTCACGCGAAAGTAAATTTCTATGATTTTTCAGTTTATATAGAGAGAAATGAATTTTTTCGGGGATCGTAGTTTATACTTAGATTGGAGATTGTAGATTGAAGGACCTGACTAAACCGAGGTTACGTACTTTGTTTTACACATGGTGAGATAATTCCATCTACAGAAATGACCGGTGGATTGTCAACGCCTATACGACTAATACATTCATTACTACCTTGAATTAGAGCGTTCGATTTTACTAGATTGAGCTTCAGACCATTTGCATCCGCATAATGAGCTATGACATTCATGTCGTAAGTGATTCGAGCAATGCCGGCACCAAGCTCAGATGATAAGCGACTGAGGTAGATCTGTGTTTCATCAGTGAAGATCATATATGCTGAGAATACACTAAATAAGCGCCTACACCAATAATGAAGAGTGAAAATAATAAGGGGCCCAGAACTGATCCTTGAGGTAGATCTGAGGTAGTGCTGACAAGGAAGGTCTTCCCGGTAACGTCCTCCGATTTTGATGAAATTTAAATATGTTATCCTGCATCAAAATCTAAGAGACACGTATTTTTTTATCGGCGAAAAAACATTTCTAGGGGGTGAAATTACCCCCTAAAGTTGGAACCTCCGAGGAGGTACTTTTCAGGTTTCACCTATTTCCACTTATGATAATCAAATGCACCCAAATGGATGGTAACCTTGATGATAATTGATGGAAAATGTAACTGGTTTCATATCGGGGGTTGCATAGGAAAAAAATTATAGTAGTTGAAATTCACAAAATCGTCATTATAAAGAAACTATTGCACTTATCTCGACGGATTCAATTGCACTTTGGAGAGCGCAAAAAATAGTAAATACGGGTTTTTGCGTTTTTCTCACTAATCAAGTTAAGGGGGTAAACTACCCCTATGTATGTTTACATTTAATCTCAATAAAACGGCAGTAATTCTTTTCGTTTTTATTTCTACACCTCATCGTACGTTTCTTTGCTTTCATTAACAACAACTGGATCACGTATATAGCGTTTAATGGACGGTTTTATCTAGGAGTCACCTTATTCGTAAATCGATCTTTCGATGAAAAAGTATTTATATTTGACATCGATTATTCTGACTGATTTGTATTTGGTAATGAGATGACATAAGCATACGATAAGCGCTTACACATATTCGTTTCGGTTGATAAGACCAAGTTTTGAGATGACGCATAGAAAAACTGCATAGTCAAGTAAGAAAAAGAGAGCGTATAAAATGCTTGTATCTTCTAATGATAATATGTCAACAGTCTAACAAAATAATCACTATAGCAATAAAGAGAAGCGAATATATAATCGTATGCTCTCTTAGCCGTAGTAAGTACTGCAGTAATGATAGTCATCGAAAAAGTGTTTAAAACAGCGATTTTTTACACCAGGAACAGCGAACAATAGCAACATTTTCACATCCTGGAAATTCACAATGTGAGTTGCAGGAATCTACAAATGCAAAAGGTACAGGATTTTCAAAATTCCCTTGTTTTTCTTCTATGTAACCACTTTTATACCAAGAATATTCGGAAAGATCGATATAATGTGGTGACGAAAGGTGGTTATGAACAAGTGACTGCAGCTTTATGATATATATATATATTTTTTTTTTAATATTTTTTCCAGAAGCCCGGGATCCTTCCCCTTTAGCCAACCCCCTCTCACCTACCCCAATCTTCCACTTCCAATATTCCCCACTTCCTCCCCCCTTCCAATATTCCCCACCTCTTCCTTCCCCCCCTCCCCCGAGTCGGTCCTGAGTTCGTCTTCCGATACTGGAGCTACGTCGCGCCTCGTCGAGAAATTGTAAACATGGGCTACAGCTGAGGCATTCCACACCAACTCAATGGTGTTTTTCCCTGACCCCCTGCGATTTGTTCGATTATTTTTTATGTTATTCAACCTATAAAAAAACGTACTCCCAATTTTTTTCAAATTTTTTGGACCATCCGCCGTCTCAAAAAAAAATTGACTAAATCTCATTTTTGACGAAGAAAACGCCCATTTTTGAAAATCTCAAAAAATTCACAAAAATTCTGTGTCACAAAACAAAAATTTTGGGCCATAAAACATAGTGGAAGTATTTTTTTTTCTGGGTTTACGCAGGAAAAAGTAAATCGACATTTTTGTATTCTTTGAATTTTTACGTGAGGCATGTATGGCTAATGACATAGTGATTCTCAATACTCTGCCACACTGCTATTTTAAAGTATTTCATATAAAAACTTGAGTACACCGAAGCTGTTGTGTTACATTGTGACCGACAACGCCTCGTCGAACTTGCTTTTACCGGCGATTTTTTGCAGTACGAAACTTTGACACGGCAAAATCTTTGTGTATAAACCTTTGTGTATAAAACTGCAGTATAAGTCACCAACTTGGAATGCACTGTGACCCTATTCAGGACTGAAAATACTCTCAACAATTAATCTCTTCCAGTTTTGCAAAGTAAAGCGATCTTCTTCAGACCAACAATGTCATATAGATTCGATTAAGATTTGTGATTTGAGTTTTAAAATTCTTAATTGGTTATTCTTATCTATCTACACATGTCATATGATTCTGAAAAAAACTTAATTTTGCAATGTTCATAAGCTACCAAGAGTGACGTTGTCAATGTGCGAAATAAAAAAATAATTTTATCAAACTTGTAAAATGAAATGAAACCCAGAAAAAAAATACTTCCACTATGTTTTATGGCCCAAAAATTTTGTTTTGTGACGCAGGATTTTTGTGATTTTCTTGGGATTTGTAAAAATCGGTGTTTTTTCGTCAAAAATCAGATTTCGTCTATTTTTTTTGAGATAGCGGCTGGTTTACGAAATTGTCATTATTCTTCTAGAAATCGGGTTTAATTGTATTTTTTCAAAATTGTTATTTCAACTGTTTTTATTGTTATTTTTTAATTGCTATTCTTTTCATTGTTAATTTTTTAATTTATCATTTCAATTGTTAATATTTCCCATATTATTTTTTTTTATTGTTCTTGTTTTTTATTGTCTACTTACATTGACTGCACGGCTTTGATTTTTTTTGTTATAAATTGGGATTATTTTGGTAAAAATTATGTTTTCTTTGTATTTTTTATAATTTTCAAATTGTTATTATTATTTATTTTTTATTTGTGACGGAGTCCATCGGGAAGGGAGTGACGGGCCCAGAGCGGGAACGAGAGAAAAATAATTAAATGTCGACGTCCCGGGAATCGAAACCAGGACCCTTGGCTTGCGAAGCAAGAGCGCTAACCACTGCGCTACGGCCACTTCATACTCTCTCTCGTTCGTGTCGTCTATTTCATGTGCGTTAACATGCTGGACCGTCACATATTTTTTTTAAAATTGTTTTTATAATTGTTATTAAATTGTTATTATTTTCATTCTTGATATTTTCATTTTTTTATTTTATTTATTTTCCAAAGTCTTTCGCAGAGCCTCTGAAGGCTTTCAAAGTCTAATTACATTCGTTTGCACGGCTTGGATTTTTTTCTTTTTCTTTTGTTTTTCGAAATTGTGATTATTTTTGTAAAAATTGTTTTTCTAGCGATTTTAATAGTTTTTATTCTTTTTTTGCACTGTTATTATCTTAATTGTTAATATTTTCTTTATTATTATTTTTGCTGTGGTTTTTTTCTCCAAAGGCTTTCGCAGAGTCTACAATAACTAGTTAAGTGTTGACACTAAATTCACAGTATATCAAGAGCTGCAGCAGCGTCTCGACGCCAAGATTTAAGAAAACAGAGCGAATCCCAGTCGAGACTGCCGCGCGGACTTATATGAGGGATTCTCCGTCAACTCAACCACTTTTTTCGACCATCTCAGATCTGCCCCATAATTGGTTATATCAAAGTACTCCTAAAAGGCATTCTATGTGAATTTTTTCTGATTTTTCAATTAAACATTTTACAAAATACCGTTTTTTCCCAAATGAATATATCTCGGAAACTTGAAGTAACTGAAAAAAATGTCTCCGAATAAAAGTTGTAGTTTTGTGTTAGCTTTCGAGCGGATGACTTGAAATAATTTTTACGTTCCGGTAACGCTGGTTTTTTTTACCAAAAAAGGGGATATTTATTTTTTTATTCAAAAAAGGCCATTTTTTTGGCTGAAAAAATTACAGTCTTCAGTACATAATTTACTGATATTGCGAAAAAATCGCGAGAGTCGCCTGGATCGAAGAACAGCCAGTAGCGTATTACCACCTAGGCGAACCTAGGCAATCGCCTAGGGCGGCACAGCTTGGGGGGCACCACGATCTCTGATTTTTTTTCGATGTCTTCTTTTCTCCGAAACACCTGGACTTTTTCTTTTTTAATTTGACTAAAAGTGAAAATCATTATTATCAAATTCTTTTTCTTCCATCTTATGATGAATGTACAGTGAACTCTTACCTATTTCACATGGTCGGGACTGACGTTTGCCACTTTTTTTTACGGCGTGAGGAGTTTCCCACCACTGATAGAAATGGTGGCGACATCTCACGACATCGCGCAACATTACGACAGTTGACAGAGAGGAGAATAGAGTGGAGGATAGGGGAAGGACACCTCGGTAAAATAGCTGGTCGTGATTTCGTAAAATGGCCGGCGATATAAAATAGCTGGCGGTAAAATAGATGAAAGTTGAATGGACTTATATTTTTTTTACATACATTCGAATTTTATTTGAGATTTGACACTCAGCGCCATCGGACGGCCCAGTGATTAAACTGCACTAGGATCGACCTGGTCACCAAAGCGTCTCAATGCTCTTGCCACCTTGTACATTGAATCAGAAATGGTCAAATATCCAGTTTGACCAACTTATAGCAGAGTTTGCGTGGGTGGTTGAAAAATTTTACACATAAATTATTTTCACCCGTGTTCTATTATTCATTAAACGTTTCGATATTTATAGCTTGCTGTGCCGCCTAGGGGCTGCACAGAGCCTGCCTAGGGGCGCCACAGAGCCTAATCCGGCCCTGAGAACAGCATAAACTTATCTGCACTTTTTTGTGAAACATCGACGTTCTCTTGTCGGTAAAAATATGAAAAATTTGCATTGAAAACCTGAGATGAAATGATAACTTTTATGAGGAGATATTTTTGTCTGACTTTGGGGTTTCGAGATATCGGCACTTAAAGAAAATCCAGTATTTTCTAAAATACTGGATTTAAAAATCTCAAAAAATTCACGAGTTCTTTCAAGTGGTACTAAAATTTGACCAATTATGGGACAAATCTGAGAGGGTCGAAAAAAATGACTGAACAACATTTTAGAAAAAGCAGTTTTTTCCATACTAACATATCTCCGAAAATTTGGAGTTACTGGAAAAAAATGTCTCAACATAGAATTTGTAGTTTTGTGTTAGCTTTCGAGCGGAATATGTGAAATAATTTTTACGTTCCGGTAACGCTGATTTTTTTACCAAAAAAGGGAGAAATTTTCGTATTCAAAAACAGCTATTTTTTTGCTGAAAAAATTACAGTCTTCCAGTATGTCTGACGATATTACAAAAAAATCACCAGAGTGGCACGGATCGAGGTTCCGGTATACAAAAATTAATTTGTGTGGATTCATTTCTTTTACCCTAGAACCTCGATCCGTGCCACTCTAGCGATTTTTTTGCGATATCATCAGAAATACTGAAAGACTCTGGAATTTTTTCAGCCAAAAAAATGGCCTTTTTGAATAAACAAATAATTATCCTCTTTTTTGGTAAAAAATCAGCGTTACCGGAAAGTAAAAATTATTTCAAGTCATCCGCTCGAAAGCTAACACAAAATTACAACTTTTATGTGGAGACATTTTTTTCGGTTACTTCAAGTTTCCGAGATATATTCATTTGGAAAAAAACGGTATTTTCTAAAATGTTGAATTCTCGGGCTCCCCAACCCCCGTAAAGGGGCACAAGAAGGTGGCTGAAACCCGACCGTGCGCGTCTCCAAGTGGCAGATAGGAGAGCGGCCAGGGCCAAAACTGCTCCCCCTGCTCGGGGAACGGGATGCCTTGTGATGACCGCGACCGGAAGCAGGGAGAGGGGCGGTGGAAGGACCCGGTTAACGGAAGCCATACGGAACCCGGCCGGACTAAAACCCGGCTCAGGGGGACAAAAGCCTCGTCGCGGACCAACTCCCCTAAGCCAAGGCGGGAGCTATCGTGCCGACGGCTGAATAGCACTTGGGTTATAGTGTCGCTACGATGCCCATGGAGTACCAGGCGACCTTCCATGGTATTTAGTCTTACCCCTACATGCATGCTCTGTGGGGGTGGATCATCCATTCCTGAACACTCGATGGGATTATTGGTGAACGGGGACTGCTGTAGGGGCTCGAATTGGCCAGGATTGCCCGCCAGGGGGGGGTGACATCTTTTTCGGAGTGGCTCCTGGTCATCAACGAGCTCGTGCCAGTGGGGCTCACGTCAGCTGGAGTGCCCGCAAGGAGGGTGGCATCCCCTTTGAATGTGGCTCTGGGTCATCGACGGTCTTCTGCACAGGCTCGGGAATGCAATAAATACCTTCGAGTTCACACCGACGGTGGGGCTTCGCTCAAGGCCCAGCAGTCGGGACATGTAACGCGGAGCACAGGACTAGGGAACGTCTGAAATGACGTTCTGGGGGCCTATGCTATCAGCAATCTCGATCTGGAGGTTACAGGGGTGAGCGGGCTAATCGGCTTCGTGCGTGAGGCCGGCTTGCCTATGTGTCCGACAGGCTAATAAGCTTGCCCAGCGCAGGGCTCGGGCACAATGGTCCACCAGGACTGAGTGCCTGGATAATTCACAGACCATATGTTACGGATTCGTCAGGTCTCAAGAGTTCACACGAGAGGCCAGCACCTCGTGGCCAGTGTCTCGCTTGAACTCCGAGATCATCGATAAATTCCCCCCACTCTCTTATTCACCGTCTCTTTGACTTCCGGCTTCTTCTTCGTCACTTCGCGTCTACCGCATGGAGAATTAACACGTTCACGTGCCATTAGTTTTCGTTACTTTCATTCCGGGCCCCTTCATACTTTCTCACGGCTTCTGATCAACGTATTTAACGCGATTTCCGCCCGCGTTGATTACCGCGATCGTGGGACAGTTTTCGGACACTTCGAACGGTTAAAACAGAGTTACTTCGTGAGATATCTTCGAACGACATTTTCGGGTCTCTTCGAGCACGCGTCGGCGAATACGCCATTATTCGTGCGTGTGAAAATTCCTACAGTTCTTATTTCGACCATGGCTTATACCAATTCAACGATTTGTGATAATAAATATTAAGTTTTGTTACGTTGTTAAATTGGTGACTTTCTTTTCGCATTCTTTCCGGCCTCTTCATTTTCACGAACCTCCTCAAATTTTCTCTCACGGTCACCTCACCCCAGAATAACGGTCTGTTCCAAACACCATACCATACGAAAATGTTGAATTAAAAAATCTGAAAAATTCATATTGAATGCCTTTTAGTAGTACTTTGATATAACCAATTATGAGGCAGATCTGAGATGGTCGAAAAACAGTGGCTGAGTTGACGGAGAATCCCTCACATACGCAAATATGCCTCGGACCACGCCCCTTTTACATGTCAATTCGATATTACTAAAAAACACGACAACTTTTTTTAACATTTACGAACTATGGTCATCTTAAAAAAAAATTAGCTTTCCATTGATACCATTTTTATGTCGAACCGTCCACATAATGCTGAGATATGATGATATCGGGTGAATTTTTCTTGAATTCTATCATCGTGAAAATTCTTCAACATTTCTTCGTCACCCAATTGGCCAGATTTTTGAAACACTTATACACGGGATGTATATTTATATTTAAAAAAGTGCAAAAATAGTCAAATATCAAAATTTAAGAAAAAATTAAAATCAATTAATATAAAAGCCAAGTTATATGTTGAAATCCCAAATATTTAAATTAAGAAACGACAAAAATTAAAAATTCAAAGCCAATTCTACAAATTCGAAACTACAAAAAAAAACTAAATTACGCAAGCCAAGCTGAAAACTTGGCATGCTTAAATTATTAATGAGCAAACCGAACAAAAAAATTTGGCGTGCAGGGTTAAGAAAAATAAGCCCGGGAGGTGCTGCAGGATTTCCACGAGATGAGGTAGAAAATTATAATACCTACTTACCTTGTGATACCACGAGCATCACGTATTATCACGAGCATATTTTATTGTCAAGTAGTTTGCTCATGTGTTACTGACGCATTATGTGTAATGATCGTTACGTGATTTTCGAATTAAACCGTATTTAGAGCATTGATTTTTATATTGTGAAGAAGAACCTTGAATATTTCTAATATACTCGCTTAACCGTCACGTGCGTCCACGATCGTAAATCCAGGTCTCGTTGCAAATTTCAGTGTACTTTGTGGGTATCATCGCCGTTCAATATTTAAGACGTGTATTCGACATTTAAACGATTGACCGTTAAGAAAGGAAAATGAAAGAAAATTCATTATAAAAATGAAATATCGTTACGTCGGTTACACCGAAAAAAATAAGTGATAAAAAAAGTAGCAACGACATTTCTGGCTATTGCAACAATTATGTGCAGTGATGCTAGTGTAATTTATCAAATTCGGACACCACAAAAAGTCAATAAAAGATTCTCAACTATTCCAGAAATAATTAAATAGATAAATAATGTATTAAATAATATCAACATTGCATAAGATTTTATTTCAGTGAACTCTTCTTATAGTTATTCTCTATGTAGTTTACTCGGTCGTTACCCCTTTTGTTTATTCGAAGAGTTGGTTGCTAGTGCACTTGTTCAATTGTTTAATTTTCTATTCTCTCGTTTGCTTACGCTTCCGTTAATCGGTGGGGGGCCTTGACTCGATTTTCCCTCGCCAAGCATATTAGTTCTCAACCCTGCACGCCAAGTTTTTTTGTTTGGTTTGCTCATTAATAATTTAAGCATGCCAAGTTTTCAACTGGGCTTGTGTAATTTAGTTTTTTTTTTTTTTGTAATTTCGAATTTGTAGAATTGGCTTTGAAATTTTAATTTTTGTAGTTTTTTAATTTAAATATTTGGGATTTCAACATATAACTTGGCTTTTATATTAATTGATTTTAATATTTTTTTTATATTTCGATATTTGACCATTTTTGCACTTTTTTAAATACTTGGCGTTCTTTTTTTACTTTTTAAAAGTATTTTGTGATTGATTTCAGTTCTTTTTGAAACAGCGTTTAAAATCATTTACTCTAATCATGTATTATGAACAAAATTCTTCGTCAAATGTTTGTTTTTTTTTATTTAGTGTCATTAATATATGTAATAACTGAATATAGCATTTTCCTAGCTATCTATTATTATCTATTTACACTAGTTATTCAAACACGCTTGCGTTTTTTTTTATTCTCTCTCTCTCTTTCTGACAACCCGTTATCCATATAGATTTTTTTAATATCTTAAACAAAAATATATTTATAAAGAATATTATTAACCCATAATTTTTGAACCAAAACGAAATTGACATAAATTTCGAAACATCTGCAATGTTAAGACCCTTAACATACAAAAACAAAATTATCGCTGTATTATACAGATTACAAACGTAAAAAAAAAACAATAATATTTCTGAGACTCTTTTGATAATCTGCGATATATAATTTCACAGTTATATCGGAACAAGACAGAGAATATTTACAAACAAGTTTTTTAGTAAAACTTTGTTAATTGTTCGAAATTATTATTTTTAAATAGCTGATGAACCACTATGAATTATTCAAAAATTATAAATGAAAAAGTAGTGAGATTAAAAAATAGTGATGGCATTATGGAATTGGCAAGGTAGTCCTCTACGTCGTACTCTACGTAGAGGGAAAAATTCAACAGAGAAGCTGTCCGAGGCCTCCAGAAACTCTACGGAGAGGCTATCCGAGGCCTTCGTTAACTCTATGGAGAGGCAATCCGAGGCCTTGGATAGGCTTTCAGAAACTCTACAAAAAAGCTGACGGAGGCCTTTAAAAACTCTACATAGAGGCTGAAACTCAACAGAGAGGCTATCCAAGGCCTTCAGAAACTCTACGGATAGGCTGTTTGAGGTCTTGAGAAAATCTACGTAGAGGCTGAAATTTAACAAAGAGGCTTGTCCAGGGCCTTCAGAAACTCTACGGAGAGGCTGTCCGAGGCCTTCAGAAACTCTATGGATAGGCTATTCGAGGTCTTTAGAAACTCTACATAGAGGCTGAAATTCAACAAAGAGGCTTGTCCGGGGCCTTCAGAAACTCTGCGGAGAGGCTGTTTGAGGCCTTTTGAAACTCTACGTAGAGGCTGAAACTCACAAAGAGGCTGTCTGAAGCCTTCAGAAACTCGACGGAGAGGCAATCCGAGGCCTTCAGAAACTCTACAAAGAGGCTGTCAGAGGCCTTTAGAAACTCTACGTAGAGGCTGAAACTCAACAGAAAGGTTGTCCAAGCAGGCCTTCAGAATCTCTACGTAGAGACTGAATTTCAACAAAGAGGCTCCCTTCACCTCAAAAAAAGTATAATTTTGTCTATAAGGAACAAAAATGATTTCAGAATGGCAGTATCTTGTTTACAATTAATGGTCTTGAACATACTTTATGTTAGTTCATTTGGAATAATATTCGAAAAAAATGTTTAGTTTGAAAAATAAAAATGAAAATACATTGAAAATTAGGTCACGCAAATTTGAAATATGCAAGTAGCTTCCTCCTTTTTTTCCTCCGTTCGTCGAGCCTTCTGTACGAAGACCTTAATCATCTTTATGACATGTATATTTATCATGTTTTAAAATAATGATTAGAAAAAAAATAAATGTAGGAAAAATACATTACATTTAAAAACTAGTTTTGTTTTCTCTGGAGGGGCTTCGCCCCCCCCCCCTCAACACCCCAGGGGGGGCTTCGCCCCCTCCACCCCCAGAAGGCGCTCCTTCACCCCGCCGGGGGGCTGCCGCCCCTCGGACCCCCTCCTCCCGCGTGCGCCGCACGCACCTCCAATTATCGCACAAAATCATTTATCATACACACACACACACACACACACACACACACACGACCCTGCCTCCGTGATATACATTTCAATGAGAGAGACACCCGTGTATAAGCGACTGTCGCATGTCGTGCGCCCTACGGCGCGCGACGGCTAGCGGCACGGCTGATGGTGGGGGGAGAGAGTCAACGCGAGAGAGTGAAGTGTTGAAACTATTTGTCGAAAAATGAAGAAAAATGCATGGTAATATTACGATATCTCGAGATCGCCTGCACCGAAAAATCTGAAAATAGGCACAATAGAAAGGAAAAAATAACATTACATTGGTAAAAAGTCTTTAGATTATTGATTCAATGAGGCGTTTGTCTGTACGATCGAATTGAAATTCAAATTAACGGTATTTCATGGCATTCTGGAGTATATTAGAGTAGCGGCCGCGTTCACTCTAGTTTTTAAATACTTGGCGTCGAGACGTGACCGCGTCTCTAAATAAGCTATGAGAATCATATTTCGGCCGCTGACGTCATGCATGGCGAAAATATATCTAGCTAGCTATGAGCGTCGTGCACGGTGAAAATATATTTTATCTATATTTATAGATAAAAGGGTATGCGTGCGACTGTGTGCAAGTGTGTGCAAGCGTGTGCGAGTATTTATACGATGTATATCAGGGTGGTCGTTATTTCAGGTATCAACTTACATTTGGGTGGTCATTCAAGATTCGAATTTTCTTTATTATTTATATGTATTTATTTTTAAGATGTATATTAGAGCGCTCGTTATTTCAGGTCTGAATTTATATTGGGGTGGTCATTCGAGATTCGAATTTTCTTTATTATTTATATATATGTATTTATAAGATGTATATGAGAGTGGTCGTTATTTCAGGTCTCAATTAACATTAGGGTGGTCCTTCGAGATTCGATTTCTTCAAATATTTATATGTATACATATTAATTGATATATACTAGGGTGGTCATTTGAGATTCGATTTCTTCCAATATATATATACATATTCAAATGATATAGATTGGAGTGGTCGTTATTTCAGGAATCAACTTACATTTGGGGGTCACTTCGAGATTTAAATTTGGTTTATTATTTATATGAACGCCTCCGCTCAAATGTTTGGATACGCCTGTCGATATTTCTTGCCACACTAAAAGTTGGATAACTCCGTCAAAAAAAATGATAATCGAATTTTTTGAAAAACGTTTTAACGGGAAGGAATTCAGCTCTGTTTATCTTATTCTAATTTTTATTGTGATTTTTTTTCGACCTGGTATGCATTTTTGGAAGTGACGGTTTTTTGGCATTTTTTCGACCATCGCAAATCGGGCGCATAAGTTAAGGACATTTTTTTTGTCTTTCATATCTACGGTACATGTGAAAGGGTGAGAAGCCGCTCCATTTTCATTTTTTAAATATTTCCGTACGATTTTTTCTCGCAAAGTTATTTTACGTTTGGCTAAAAAAGACAAATTTTGAAAGATGCAATGTAACTCAAAGACTATAGAGTTCAAGAGAAAATGTCAAGTATGAAAAAAGTAGCGTAGATTCACACGAAATCGCCTGGAATTATTTCAGAATTTTCCCATGAAATTTGTTTTTTTTTTACTAGTTTTGCTTCAGTGAATAATTTCATCTGTTTGAAATTTCCGTACTTCGTGATGGAATAAAAATCTGAAAAAATTTAGCAATATTTGGCATGCTATAAACAACAATGATCAATAATAATTATTGATCATTGTTCATAATTGTTTGATAAATTGTTAAGACAATTGTTTAAACAGATTGTTAATGACTTTTGGGCAATATTATTATTGATAATTGTTGCTTATAGCATACCGAATGTTGCTGAATTTTTTCAGATTTTGATTTCATCACGAAGTACGGGAATTTCAAACAGATGAAATTTTTCGCTGGAGCGAAAATAGTAGAAAAAAAAATTCGTGGGAAAATGCTGAAATAATTCCAGGTGATTCCGTGGATACCTACGCTACTTTTTCCATACTTGACATTTTCTCTTAAGGTAGAACATGCCCGACAGCCCAATTCAAAAAGTAAGTACATGAATGAATGCACTGAACGCACACAACTTCGAACGTTCGAGCAGCGAACATAGACGTACATGGAAGCGTAGGCCTTATGGGAGCGCTTGGCAGAGTTTTGTTAGTTTGTACCTCGACCACGGCGAACGCTGCTTGTAACGGTTTGCACGAACACAACGCTACATTACCAAGCAGCTTGGAACTCTGTGGTGAAATCGGACAATTTTTTTCAAAATCATCGCCGAATTCCCCTTTATCCTTGCGTAAGTTTTTCAACGTCTTTTGTCCCGTCATTTTTTAATTATCAATCGAAATGTGTACGTACCCTACGCAAAGCGTGTTAAAAATGCCTCTTTCAATTGTAAATATCTCGGGGTCGGGATGGTCAATTTATTTGAAATCTTACAAGCGCGTTCTGAATGTCCTGAATAATATGAGTTTTGAATTACAACCTTTTCTGTCCCAAAGCGATTTTGGGATGTACTACCTTAAACTTTATAGTCTTTGAGTTACGTTGCATGTTTCAAAATTTGCCTTTTTTTGCCAAAAGTGAAAGAACTTTGCGAGAAAAAATCGTACGAAAATCTTTAAAGAATGAAAATGGGGCAGCTTCCAACGCTTTTAAATGTACCGTAGATAAAAAAGTAAAAAAAAATGTCCTCAAGTTATGCACTCTATTTGCAATGGTTGAAAAAATGCCGAAAAACGGTCACTTACAAAAATGCATGCCAGGTCGAAAAAAAATCGTAAGAAAATAAAAATGGGGGAAACAAAGCTGAATTCCTTCTTGTCAAAACACTGTTTTGAAAATTCGATTATCATTTTTTTTCATGGAGTTATGCAACTTTTAGTGCAACAAGAAATATCGACAGGTGTATGAAAACTTTTGAGCGGGGGTGTATGTATTTATAAGATGTATATTAGAGTGGCCGCCATTTCAGGTCACAATTTATATTAGGGTGGTCATTTGAGATTAGATTTATTCAAATATTCACATACGTATTTATACGATATAGATTCAAGTGGTCGTTATTTTAGGTCTGAATTTACATTGGAGTGGTCATTGTTCGAGATTCGAATTTGCTTTAAATTTATATATGTACTTTGTGACCAAAAATTTCCCTTGAAGTTCGAATTCTACTTGAATTAATTGCCACAAAATCCTCTCTTCGAAAAATCGATTTATATTTGAGATCAGGGCGCCATCCGCGTTCTACGCGGCCCGATTTTTAAGATGTTAAATAAAGAGAAGAAATGCTAAAGCTATGCTGCAGCCTTGATAAATGGTAGAGGGGCGGTCCGTTAGTACAAAAGAAATAAAGCTCAAACACAATCAAAAATTACTGATAAAATATAACGTGAATTTTATTTAAATTTCTCTCGGGAAAATCGCTCTTTTATAAATCACAGTGTTTTACAAGTTTACTCGAGATATTATAATTTTTGGTTGCGAGACTCAACCTTGACTCGACACAAATTTTAAGCAGAAATCCCCTACTAAAATTCGTCGGGGCTACTCGATTCACCCTTCAAAATTTATCGAACCAAAAGATTAAATTTTACAAAATTGAGATAATAATTATTACAAATATTAAATTTTCACGAGAATTCCGAAAGCTAGCTATACGTCTCGATTTTTATTACGAGCGGCCGCGTGACCTTGACGACAGGGGAAGGACGACGTCCAAACTCGCTTGAAAAGAAAATATAATAAAGAAAAAACCGTTAAATTTCACACTTAATCAAATTTCATACTACTAGTCACGAGAATCACGTTAAATTTCCTTAATCCTCTCTCGCGATCGAATTTACCTGAGCACGTTAATTTATTACTCTTCTCGTTACTTTTCGCGAGAAACGCGTCGCACGCAGCTTGGATTATTGGCCGATCACTCGCACGAATATAACAAATAACTACACGAAATACATGAAAACGATGAACGAAAATTAAACGTCACGACTCTTCGCTTTACGGCCACCTGTCGATTCACGCGTAGATAGAATATTCTACTATCAATTCTCTAATTTCCTTTTAAGGTTGTTTAGAAGCAGGGTGGGGATGGATCAGAGCGTGGGAAATTTTCCTATGCTTATACATATGCTAGCTCCGCCCCTTCTTTCGCACTCACACGCTAGGAGTAAAATTTCACGTTATTTTTCATATAAGTGGTGCATATCTTCAAGGAAATTCTCCAAATGCTAACAATTTTGGTATTGATCGACGCGGAATATTTCAGCGAGTACTGTGTTAAGTTTTTCAACAAAAGTTCAATGGCACGATCAATTCTACATCGAGTTTATTGCGATCGCGCATGGCCCAGTCCATTAGAGGCTATGTAATCGGTGCTCAAAAGTATCCAACTTATCGATTTTTTTTCTCGGTAAATAAGCTCCGAACGAACTCGAAATTTGACAAACACATAGCTCAAATGTTCCACTATCTACTGTTAAAATTTCAAAATTTTCTTATTAAACGCGATCTGCTTCTAAACAACCTTAATTTTTCTAAATTTCGCTTACGCAAGGAAAATTTTATCTTCGGCAACACAAATGTCGAACAAAAAGACAGTATCCTTTTCCGCGACCAATTTTTCACGCAATAAATACTGAACACGGGGACACACTAACGAGATGAAAATTTCCCGGAAGGACATGACGAGCTCTCGATTCCCACGCGCGAGGTTTCCGCGCGACAGCAATTGTTTAATAACTCAAAATTTACACGAAAAATATATTTCAGAGATTGCCCAAAATAGTAATCTCAATTGATAACAATAATATTGAGCGGAAACGTATCACGGACTCACCGGCTTGTAGGCGATAACTTCGGATCGGGATTTTTGGCACAATATGGCGCTTCCCTTTATCCTCGAATAGTTTCCTTCAGCACCCAAAATCTTCTTCTTATCCTTACACGTCTGATTCGCTTCGCTGTCGCTACGAGTCTTGATCTACATCTCTCCCCGGAAATTGAAAACTCATCGCCCCCCCCCCCCCACTCAATCCTAATTTTTCTCTCTATGCTCGTTACCGGCGTCTGGCGCCACGCGGTCTCGCCGGCGTTAGACGAAGACGTTACAGCGAGCGCGCGCGAATATTCGACTGATTTTTTAAGCACGAAAATCTCGCTACCTTGTAACGCTCCTCGCCGTGCGATCGATGATAGGCTTCCTTGCTGATTTTGACGACCCGGAAAATGCGCCGTCGGCAGGGAAGATGGACCTTGATCTCATGGTACCTTGATGTTTTTCCTCCCTGTAGTCGTCTCCTGGAAGCGTAATAAGACGTAGAATGGACGAGTGGCAGTCTCATATTTGTCCTCGGGTTCTCCTCGATACAGGGAAGATGGACCTTGATCTCATGGTACCTTGATGTTTTTCCTCCCTGTAGTCGTCTCCTGGAAGCGTAATAAGACGTAGAATGGACGAGTGGCAGTCTCATATTTGTCCTCGGGTTCTCCTCGATACAGGGAAGATGGACCTTGATCTCATGGTACCTTGATGTTTTTCCTCCCTGTAGTCGTCTCCTGGAAACGTAATAAGACGTAGAATGGACGAGTGGCAGTCTCATATTTGTTCTCGGGTTCTCCTCGATACAGCTTGTACCTCGTTACATGTAATTTACAGAATCGGGCGTGTTTAATAAAAATTCTTGTTCCCTAACGATCGAACTCTTTTCGGAATTGGCAGGTGGCGGCTCTCGTAGCGAGGACGAAGGGCACTTTTCGTGGTGTGAGTCTTATTTTGTAACGCGGCAAAAAAACCGCGTTACAACTTATACGATGTATATTAGGGTAATCGTTATTTCATGTATCAACTTACATTTGGGTAGTCATTCGCGATTTGATGTCTTCAAATATTTATATACATATTTAGCAAAAGCCGTGGTGGCGTCTCGACGCCAAGTATTTAAAAAAAATGAGAAAATATCAGTCGAGATCGCCGCGCACTCTTATATGCGCGAAGATGCCTCCCGCCGAACTCGATTTGAATTTCAAACCCATATTACTAAAAAAAAAGAATTTTAAGATTTTTAAGATCTACGGACAATGATGATCTTAAAAAAAATTAGCTTCCGATTGATACCTTTTTTTTTGTTGATCCGTCCACATAATGCTGAGTATGATGATATCGGGTGAATTTTTCGATAATTCTATCATCGTGAAAATTTTTGAACATTTCTTCCCCACCTGATTGGCCAAAGGGCATAGCCAGATAAGTATGCTGAATCTGCCCCCACGGCGTTTTTTATCGACACTTTGGGAATCATTTTGGCACCTAATAAAAATAATTCACCTCAAATTTCAACTCTCAATTTTCAGCAGTTTTCGAGATATTTACAAAAAACGCTTTTTTGGTTTCTATTTTTTTTTTCAATAGTTAAAATGAAAATTAACGAATGACGATTTTTTTCCAAATACTTCAGAGGAAGAGACATACAAAAATATTTTTGATATGATTCCCAAAATTAAAACCAATTTTTTGAAAAAATAAATAAAACCAAAATAATTTTTTAAACCACGTTTTTTAAAACATGCAATCACCAAATTTTAACAGAACACGTTTTTTATACTCTACTATACTCAGGAATTTTTTCATTTTTTTGAATTGGTACAACATTATGAAAAAAATTAAAAACTGTTTTTTTCGGTTCAAAAGACAACACCACTGTAAGCGTCTGAAAACCCGTTTTTTTTTTAAATAATTTTTTTCGGGCGGAAAAAAAGGTGATGTAAGAATAAGACTTGGGATAATTATTGAGCATATATTTAAATATATTATATAACAATTGCATAGGAAAATATTACAAAACGGTGACACTGCAGCAATTCTCTCGCGGCATGTCGAATCAAACGGTACGCGGCATATCTTCAACAATTTTCAATCTTTCTTTTTGAAAATTTAATCAAGACTTTGAAATAACATTTCAAAGTGAACCACATCAGAGATTTTCGATAAGTTAATTTAAACAATATTTATTAACAAATAATTGTCCTTATGAATTTAAGATATATATTAGGGTGGTCGTTATTTCGGGTCTGAAATTATATAAGGGTATTCATTCAAGATTCGGATTTGTTTTATATTTATATATATGTATTAATAAGATGTATATTAGAGTGGTCATTATTTCGGGTCTCAATTAATATTAGGGTGGTCCTTCAAAATTCAATTTCTTTAAATATTTATATGTATACATATTATATTCTATCTCTATATATGAAAAAGTATATGTGTATGTGTGTGTGAGAGAGAGAATGTGTGTGCAAGTGTGTACGAGAGTGTGCGAGTGTTTATACGATGTATATTAGGGTAATCGTTATTTTAGATATCAACTTACATTTAGGTGGTCATTCGAGATTCGAATTTTCTTTATTATTTATATATATGTATTTAGAAGATGTATATTTGAGTGGTCGTTATTTCAGATCTCAATTAAAATTGGGGTGGTCCTTCGAGATTCGATTCCCTTAAATATAGCATTAGTGGCACGTCTGACAGACACTGTCTGGCTTTTGTCGCATAAGAAGTATTAACTTCGAAATACATAGCTCTTGCAAAATCATTTTTTTCACCCATGCAAGATTTTCGTGCTTTCCGCCATATGCGTGGACAATCAAAAAGTGACTCTTTTCTGACAGCTAAGAGCGAAAGCAAACGAGTTCCGTTCTTTTTTACCCTCCTGGGAAAAAAGCTGTCAAAAAGAGCCTTGTTTTAGTCATCCACGCATATAGCGAAAGAACACTCAAATCTCCCATGAGGAAAAAAAAGATCGTGTGCACCACGAGCCAGAGATACGTCTTTTGTCTCGCATGATTGCGCGGCCCTCGCTTCGCTCTTGCGGCAAACTTCACGCTCGTCAAAAAGACTTATCTCTGGCCCTAGATGCACAAAATACTATTAATATGCATAGTTTCCCGGCCCCGAAAAGAGATTCATAGGAAAAATAAAAATCTAGACGAATTGACTGATGAAAGATTTCTCAGAGACCGAGAATCGAACCCTCGACCCTACCTATTATCCTACCTATCTACCTAGCACGCTACCTATTACGCTATCGACTACTTATAAATTCCCTCTACTTGTATAATATATGAATGCTGAAGTGCCGAAAAAATAATAGTAGTATAATAATGATAATAGTGAAGGAAGAATCGGCTGCGAGTCAGCCAGTGGGTCCAAATGACGATGGACAATTTTTTTGGTATAACGTTTCGATCCTAATTCGGATCCTCTTCAGATTTATTATTTCTAAAATTACATTCTTTTTTGTCTTATTTTGTATGATATGTTTTACATTATAAGCTTAAATGTTATGTGTCATGACTGACCTGAATTTGTACGGGTAATTTTTTTGGTCATTTAATGAATCTTGGATAATATTCATTATGAATTTATTGTATAAAGACGGGTCATTTTTTTGTGATCCTTGGTGTCTGTGAGAGGGAGGATTTTGATATTTTATTGCTTAGTTTATGTTTTTTGTGAGACTTTTGTGTATGTGTTATTCACCTATAAATTTCATGTTTGATAATTTCCAAGATTCATTTTTGATCAAAATTAACAGTTTTCATTACATGGCGATTCGAGAGCTAAGTAGCGACTGAGTATTGAGGCGTACAAATTCAGGTCAGTCATGACACATAACATTTAAGCTTATAATGTAAAACATATCATACAAAATAAGACAAAAAAGAATGTAATTTTAGAAATAATAAATCTGAAGAGGATCCGAATTAGGATCGAAACGTTATACCAAAAAAATTGTCCACTGTCATTTGGACCCACTGGCTGAATCGCAGCCGATTCTTCCTTCACTATTGTCTCTCTACGGCCGCATACCTAAATCACCACTATAATAATGATAGTATAATAATAATAATAATAATAATAATAATAATAATAATAATAATAATAATAATAATAATAATAATAACAGTATATACATTTGAATGAGCAATAAACCATGAAAGTTGGGTTTTTTATTTGCAAATTCGAATCCCCTCACCCCTTATAAGTTATGCAAACCCTCAAAACTGATTTGACTAAAGCCGTGACCTCTCATAAGTTTACCGACAGAAGTAGAATTATTCAGAAGTAGACAGAGAAATAGAGATATTCATGCGTAGAAATATTTATGAATCGAGATTACAAATAGAGTTATGTTCAGAGTAGAGATCTTTAAGAGTAGAGTTCTTTAGGAATAGAGATATTAACGAGTATAGAGTTATTTGAAGAAAAGAGATATTCAAGACTAGAGTTATTTAAGAGTAGACCTACTGACTTGTCTAACCGCCATTCTAACAGTTAGAATTGTTTGCCGTTTGAATTTACGAAAATTCTACTGTCTTTCTAACCGGATATCTAACCGCTACGCGAAATTTTACCGAAGCTAGAATAGTGGTTGGAAAGGCGGTTAGAATTTCAAATTTCATCTGCTACCAAAATCCAACCATGCTTAACTCACTTTCTGACCGCTTTTTCTAACTACTGCGCATTATTCACTCAAGCTAGAAAGAAGGTTAAAAAAGCGGTTAGGAATTCAAATTGCAACATCTGTCAAAACCTAGCCCCCTCAAAGCGGTTAGAAGTTCGAAATAGAACGTCAGCGGTGATTTTACGTACCTGGAATGATGGTGACCAATTAAAGATGCATGTACCTGAAATTAGTATGTCGATGTGGATATAACAGTCGATGGAACGATATACAGTATCGCAAAATGGTAGTTTTATGCATTACAATTTTTTGGTTACGTAGCATTCGCGCAATACCAATGATCACGCAATACCTTTTTCTTTATTTTTTACCTTAATATATGACATATCATCAAATGTAACAAACATGGTTCTTATAGTAATAAATTTTATTTAATTGTCATTTTTCTCTTATAATTGGTTTCTTGCATTGTATTATATTTATAGTACGCGAATATAATACCGAAAATCAAATCTCGGTACGAAATATTTTTCCTCGGCTTATTCGTTTGCGAAAGACAATTTGAAATATTCTTCACGCTGTTCACTCTCACGAAAGTAGTTTATTTTGTCGTCCAATAACTTCGCAAAGACATTCCACAACGACGCATAAAAGATATTTATTTGTTAACAATATATATCTGTTAACAGAAACGTGCTTTCTTCTTAAAGGACATTCGCGATTCGCCATCTTGCCTTCATTTATTAGGGTGCTGTGGGCTTGGCTAATCTCACGTAGCGGCATTTCCGGGAGTCTAGTCCATTTCCATCCATACATGAAAATAGGCTGGACTCCCGGGGACACTGCTATGGGAGACTAAGCAAGCCCACGGTGCCCTGAAGAACGAAGGCAAGATGGCGAATCACGAATGTCCTTAAATAATAAAGCACGTTTATGTTGACATATATATTATTAACAAATAAATATCTTTCATGAGTCGTTGTGGAATGTCTTCGCGAAGTTGTTGGACGACAAAATAAGTTACTTTCGTGACGCTCGAACGATCGTGGTGCGCGCCAGTGCGCGTTCAGGGCTCGTCTTAAAATGTTTATTCGCCAGTGTACCCAGTATCTTGCCAGCTTAAGATTATAAAAGCAACGCTCATCACAGTGGTGTCATATATCTCAATCTTAATCTTAATATAACTTTCAAAAAAAAATGAAAAATATTTATAATCGCTGACCACATATGAAGAAACCGCGGAAAAATTATCATCATACCAAGATTCGATTTTCGGTATTGTATTCGCTACATTTGATGAAAACATATTTTGGTTAAAAAAAATTTAAAAAAAAGAATATTTTATTGCGTGTACATTGTTATTGCGCGAATGTTACGCAACAAAAAAAAAACATTATACATAAAATTACAATTTACGGTACTGTGTATCGCACCATTGACTCTGTAACATCCACATCAAAATGCTAATTACAGGTACACACATCTTTAATTGGCGACCACCGTTCCAGGTACGTAAAATCACTGCTGTTATTCTATTTCGAACTTCTAACCACCTGGTGGTTACGCGTAGTGGTTGAAAAGCCGGTAAAAGGGGTTAGGTTTTGACAGCTTGTTGCAATTTGAATTTCTAACCTCTTTTCTAACCCCTTTTCTAACTTGAGTAAATGATGCGTAGTAGTTAGAAAGAGCGGTTAGAAAGTGGGTTTGGCATGGTTGGATTTTGGTAGCAGATGGAATTTGAAATTCTACCCGCGTTTCTAACCACCATTCTAATTTATAGGTAAAATTACGCGTAGCGGTTAGAAGCATTTAGAAGTCGGGTTAGAAGGACGGTAGAATTTTCACAAATTCAAACTGGTTAGATTCCCGGTTAGATAACCGGTTAGAATCAGTGGTTAGACAAATTACTAGGGGATATATTTACGGCTAGAGCTATTTGAGAGTAAAGATTTTTACGAATAGAGTTATTTAGAGTAGAAATATTTACGATCAGAGAAGTGAAGAGTAGAGTTATTGTATTGCCGATTATTCGAGATTCGAATTTTGTTTGTATTTATCTATAGTCTTTATACGATGAGGGTGACCGCTATTTCAGGTCTATATTGGGGTGGTCATTTGAAATTCGATGCTTTAAATATTTATATTCATGCATGTAGATATTATCAGGAAAGATGCTCCGAGAGAACTTTCAAAAAGAAGTAAATCAATCACAAAATACTTCTAAGAAGTAAAAAAAAGGACGCCAAGTATTAAAAATCTCAAAAATTCGAATTCAAAAATACCTAAAAACTTAGAATTCAAAGAATATCCAGAAAATTGTAAATAAAAAAAACCAAATCACACAAGGCAAGCAAAAAACTTGGCAAGTTATTAATGACCATACCAAACCAAAAAAACTTGGCATGCAGGGTTAAGAACTAATACGCTCGGAGAGGAAAAACCAAGTTCAGACGCCTCTGCTGCTTAACGAAGGAGTAAACAAATAAAATAATAAAAAAGAAAACAATTGAACGAGTGTACTAGCAACCAACCATGAAAATGAACAAAAGAGGTAATGACCGAGTAAACTAGAGAGTAACTACGAGAATAGTTCACTGAGAAAAATCTTGTACAATGTTTATATTTAAATGTAACCTCTAATTTTTATAACGATTTTTTTTCCACTCTTAACGGTAAATCGTTTGAATATCGAATACTCATCTTGAATATTGAACGGCGATGACATCCACGATTTACACGGAAATATGCGACGACGCCTGGATTTACGATGATTATCGTGGATGCACGTGAATGTTAACCGAGAATATTCTAGATTCTTCTTTACAATATGAAAAGCGATGCTCTAATAGCGGTTAAATTCGAAAATCTCATAACAATCATTAATCATAACAATTCACTAATTATGTAAGCGTCCAGAGGGGAGGTGGTTAAAAAATCTTCACATGGTCTTACCTTGGGGGGAACGGGGGTAAAAGCCATTATTCTTACGTAATATTTTACAAGACAGAGTGTGCGTTTTGCAAGGTAGAGTGATGGACATTTGAGAGCAAAGCGTTAGGCGAATGAACTATGGGATCTATTTTTTCATTTTTAATGTATAATTCGATTTACATATCCTCATGTTAACATTTTTTATTGTTTATTAAGTTTTGAAAATTATAAAAGTGTTGACATTGACCCATTTCGAAGCTCATAAATGGCAGTTATAGTACATTTCTTCGTATCATAGTACATTTCTTCGTACTATCACGCAATTATATGATTTAATTATTAAAAGAATTTCAATTCAAACGGTCACAAAAGCATATAATTCACCCCGAACAACGATTGATGATCTGAACTGAACAAACTTTAATTCTAGTATGCATTTTCCAAAGACTTGATAATTATTTTGTTGAAAATAAAAATCTTTTATTTATGTCAAATAATAACGTATCATAGTGTAACTGACCTTTTTCTAACGCCATTTCACTATGTTAAATACTTCTTAGAAAAACTCGGTAAAATCTTACGTAAGAAGGGAAAGGAGGAGTCTAAAAAATCTTATGTGTCTTTACATGGGGGTAGGAGGAGGAGGAGTTCTGCGTGAACAAACTACTTGACTGCAAAATATACTCTTGACACCAATCTGTGTTATCACAAGATAAGTAGGTTTAATAATGTTCTATCTTATCTCGTGGAAATCCTGCAGCACCTCCCGAGCTTATTTTTCTTAACCCTGCACGCCAAGTTTTTTTTGTTTGGTATGGTCATTAATCACTTGCCAAGTTTTTTGCTTTCCTTGTGTGATTTGGTTTTTTTTTCATTTACTATTTTCTGGATATTCTTTGAATTCTAAGTTTTTAGGGATTTTTGAATTCGACTTTTTGGGATTTTCAATACTTGTCGTCCTTTTTTTACTTCTTTATGTAATACTCCTATATAACTTTGGCTTCCAATGCGCAAGCACGAATGAAAGCTCGTGCGCAGAAACACTCGCACATGCTCAGAAAGGACTATTACCAACGAAAATAGAGTCCCATAGAAGCGTACTTCTTACGGGCCACTTGAAGCAAAGCTTTACATGACTCGTGCAGCCGTGGAATGGCTCTTCGATCGACCTACTATGCCGACTGTCAGTAAAGTCATCGATACTCCGCCCATGAACCTCGTGTTCTTGGCAACTTGCATCTGGTGGAAGTCGCATTGCTCGTTTCCTTCCCCTATTTCTCTACCGTCCCTATTCGCGCATATGAATAATGGCTTAAATCAACAGAGTTAACTATAGTTGTCATACTAAAAATTATTATGCATAAAAAAAATGTTGAACGCCTGAAAAAAGTTCTGAAACCATTTCAAAAAAAATCCGTAACGAGCTAGTCTTGATCGTGGGCACACGATCCAGGGGGTACAAGCCACCACAGTAAATGTTGAGGCAAAGTTTGTATGACATAAGTATATACATGTATAGATTTACCCCCTCTCCACGGCCCCCGAAGCAGGTTCATTATTATTATTATTTCATTTCAAATATCCCAGGATACAAAAATATAATAAAAATGCCAGTATACTTATGTTGTAATATATTTCAAGTACTTTGTATAATTGTTCATCTCAATATATGACTATTTAAAACATTCATATTTACACATCGAAATATTCATCAAGCTTTTAGATAAAAAAAACACGCTTAAAAATTCTTTTTCTCTTCACGTATCACAAAAAAATTAATCAGTTATAACTTTGCAAAGTTTCAACCACATAATCAGATTTTACATCACACATTTAACGAGCTTTCATGTAAAAAAACAAACTTAGAAATTGTTTTCCTATTCGCGTATCACATAAGATTAATCAGCTTTAACTTTGCAAAGTTTTAATTGCACAATCAGTTTTTACATCTCATATTTGACAAGCTTTCATGTTATAAGCAAACTTAAAAATTGTTTTTTCATTCGCGTATAACATAAAATTATTCAGCTATAACTTTACAAAGCTTTAACCACACAACCAGTGTTTACATCAAATATTTAACGAGCTCTTATATATAAAACAAACTTAAAAAATCTTTTTCTATTCGCGTATCACGTAAGATCAATCAGTCAGAACTTTGCAAAGTTTTAGCTGCACAATCGAGTTTTACATCCCATATTTGACAAGCTTTCATGTTATTAACAAACTTTAAATTTGTTTTTCTATTCGCGTATCACATAAAATTAATCAGTCAGAACTTTGCAAGGTTTTAGCTGCATAATCGGTTTTTACATCACATATTTGACAAGCTTTCATATTATAAATAAGCTTAAAAATTGTTTTTCTATTCACGTATCACATAAAGTTAATCAGCTTTAACTTTACCAAGTTTTAACCGCACAACCAGTACTTATATCAAATATTTAACGAGCTTTTATATATAAAACAACACATATTTTTGTTCGAAGTGAACCGAACACAAATGTTGATTTGTCATATGTACCGGAGAAAGATTCAGCAGCTTAGGATTCCTACTTGCAGCAAGCCACTTTGAAAACTGATCTGACTCGGTCATGGGATTTGAGATTTTGAAAAAGCGTGTAGCCTCCGACGAACATCCCGCTACCAAACACTTCCTCGACATAGCTGTTACAAACAAAAAGTAGAAAGGATTTTTTGAGATTCATAATACTTATAAAAATAGTGCAGTCCACTTTTAATATTATATATTTGTTTAAATTAACAAATATTCGGTTGAGAATTCAACTTAAGATTAGAATACGAGAAGAGGTTAGGTTAATAACAAAACGAGATATATTTACTTTGCTTCGGTGAAGATCAAAAATGATTATTATAACGATCGCCCAATACGATGCACTCGACTTTTCTGCAAACTACACAATATATTTGCAAAAAGATAACAAAAAACAGTCCAAAAACACACCCATAGACACACCCGAGCTCACTATGAAGACGCGCAACGCCGCAACATGCAACAAACCAAGATGGCGGAAATTTCGTTGCCATGGATAGCATGGGTAAGTGCGTACGCGAGCGAGACGGAAAATCGACGCAATGGTTTATGGGTAGTGACACTAGCGCTCCTAGTAGACGGTTAAGGTGAAACTTTGCCTCACTCATCCCCATCTGTGCTTGGACCCCCTGACACGATGCAGACATCACACGAGTCCCCACTTAGCGTCCTTTATCGATCTGGTGCAAGAGAGAGCGCTATATTCTCTCAAACGGGAGAGAGAGAAAGCACGAATACCCATCTCGTAGGGTTGGGGTATCACGAGTTGGGGTATCACAGACACGGACGCATACATGCGAGTAGTATACATGAGTGCACACAAACACAGGCGCCAGTGGCGGCACAAGTTGGGGTAGTAGCTCGTTCGACTACCCCAACTTTATTTGCTTTAAACGGGCTGCAGGCTGTACGCTTCTATGGGAATCTATTTTTGTTGGTATTTCATATATGCAGACGGACAGCTGACTCGTTTTTCGTGTGTAAGTCCCGTGTGTGTGCGCGCCGACTGCGACTGCAGCGTTGACGCGATCTTCTATTTGTCCATATACAATAGTGCACACGCATCTGTATATAGATTTCATTGTGTGGTCTGCCTCTACACGGAAGTGTAGAGGCAGACCACACATTCGTTTCAATATATCTAATAAGCAATCAATTATTTCGCTGTATCCCTACCAAGTAGACTAGAATAAGGAGACCGAACTCGAGCAAATTCAAAGGGTGGGGGTAGAACAAAATACGTCCGGCACCTCGATCAAGATGGCGGCGTGGTTGTGGATCGGTTCGGCTATTTCCGCGAGCTGACATGCAACCGAGGTTTAAAATCGCCTAAGTTCCTACATGTGGCTAAAAAAAGTAACCGTTGCTGAGATCGTTGTTCTTGGTGTGAGAAAAAATTTCTAATCTACTTGGTTAGGTGATAACAAAGTGAAAAACATTTTGTGATAGACTTCTATGATGGATCGTGTGATAAACTAGTAAAGAACAATTTTAGTGACGTGATAATTAGTTTAAGTGTTATAAAAATTAATTTTTCACAATTTCTTACATATCTCGACAATAAGTCATAGCTACAATTACTCTTCTTTTATAAGCGTCACATATTATAAGTTGCATTCGCAACATCAATTATTTACAATTCAATGAACATCTGAAATATAGTCTGTAAGTTAAGACCAGACTTGATTAAAATGGACTTTTTTTAAGAGCACTTAGCATTTCAAGAACATCGCTCTCAGATTGCACTGTTTTCCACTTTATGCAATCCAGCTTCCCACGGATATTTATCTTCACGTTCATTGTTCGATCAATGACAATGCTTAAGGATGTAATAAGGTCGGGCTCCGTTCAAAAAAAAATATATGTAGCAGTCCGACAGCATAGCAATGTCCCACATTTTACTTGGCAATTTAATGTCGTTGATTTTTTTTTCGAGGTGCTCGAACATGAGCTTTTCCGCACATCCAAGCCTGTCCGATCGTTAAATTGTTGCTGACTAGATTCGAGCAACGTATCTTTTCGTGGCATTCCTCTCTTGCCCCTGGCCATAGTTGTAGCAACTTTTAATAAAATCGAAAACCCTAAGAAAAAAAAATACATTATTGCATACTGACATGGAACAAAATTGTTACTAACTAAAGTTGTGCCAGCTTCAGTTAGCAAACAGTGTATTTCTAAAATAGGAAATAACATTGCTTTAGAATATTCTTTTACCATTTTTGTTATTTTACGTGTATTAATATTCATGCAGAATTTAACGCTCCTCGGCTTTTTCATAAAGTTCTTTTTTTTCAAAAAAATGTTTAAATGACAAATAACCAATAATTATATCAATAACCCTGCCAGGAAAACTGGCCTTCTTGAACCCTGCAAAGATCTCCAATTAACATGGTTACATTGGGTTTCGTTCAAGAATTCTAGCCTTCTTGATTATGTTACACGCAAGAAAAAACGCTTGCTGTTGCTTGCACAATGCACGATTTACACGAAATAGCACGGTGACTCTTTGATGCGCAATATCGTAATGCGCATTCACAACTCGACCGCCATATTGTACAGTGAAATGGACAACTTGCGGACGTATATTGTACCACCCCCACCACTCCAGTTCGGTCTCCTGTATTCGAGTTTTCTTGATCCCTAGAGTAGTATATATGTATACGTAAATGCCTTGATATATACTGCGATATAAAAACAACTCATTTTATTCCATTTAAAATACAAGAAACTGGACTAACTCTTGCTTACGACGGAATTTTTGCAAAATTCATATAAAAAAGAGGCTGTGAGGCTCAGCTTATGCGCAAAATTTCGGCTCACTACTCCAATGTGGTCTTGAGATGTAGTAACTTTGATTATATTCATATAAGATTAATGGGGTGTAACGAAGTTATTTGTCGTTATTTTTCCTTAAATTAAGGACCCGCTGGAAATTAATAGCCGTAGTATTGCGGTAATATACTAATAATATTGCAGTAATATAATTCCAATATTACAATGAAATCACTGCAATATTGCTGTTATATCCCTAGCAGATTTGTTGACCAGAATTTTTCGGTCGTAGTCGTAAGCGGATTTTTTTCAACCGATTTTTTCCGGTCGTAAAAAGTGGGTCGTTATGACTGAGTATTATTAGGCGTGACGACCTATCCTGGGGGCCAGTTGGCTGGTCGTTACGACTGAGAATTATTAGTCGTAACGACCCATGCCGGGGGCCAGTTGGCTGGTAGTTACGACAGAATTATTAGTCGTAATGACCCATTCCGGGGCCCGTTTGCTGGTCGTTACGACCCGAAATCCTTAGTCGAATATTTTTTTCCCAGCGCAAATTGATACAAAAATTTGTATAGTTTATTCCAAAATAGCGCCCGTGCAATCGGAACTAATAAAATTGTACGCCCGAGATAACCACATTAGGGATATTCGCAAGGGTCAGCTCCACCGAAAGTGCAATGGAAGAGCTTCGCCCAGGAGGAACCGCCTTTATTATCACGGTAACCTCTGCGCTAGGTAAGTACTTGACTTGGGACGCTGGCTGTCCGGTACATAACACCGTCATATGCCTATTTCGTTTGGGCACAGAGTTTCGAGCGCATGCGACGCATAGTGGTGGACGCGTCAACGACCGAAAAATTCTGGTCAACAAATCTGCTAGGTAGCGCTAGTTGACACGTCCACCACTACGCCAGCATGCCAAGCCAAGTACTTACCTAGCGCAGAGGTTACCGTGATGATTAAGGTGGTTCCTCCAGGGCGAAGCTCTTCCATTGCACTTTCGGTCGAGCTGACCCTTGCGAATATCCCTAAGTAATGTGGATATCTCGGGCGTACAGTTTTATTAGTTCCGATTGCATGGGCGCTATTTTGGAATAAACTATACAAATTTTTGCATCATTTTGCGCTGGGAATAATTATTCGACTAAGGTTTTCGGGTCGTAACGACCAGCAAACGGGCCCCGGAATAGGTCGGTACGACTAATAATTCTCAGTTGTAACGACCAGCCAACTGGCCCCCGGAATGGGTCGTTACGAGTAATAATTCTCAGTCGTAACGACCAGCCAACTGGCCCCAGGTATGGGTATTTACGACTGATAATTCTCGGTCGTAATGACCCACTTCTTACGACCGAAAAAAATCGGTTGAAAAAAATCCACTTACGATCGAAATTCTGGTCATCGAATCCGCTAGGGATGAATGCAAAATAATAGATACATGAATGCAACATTACATTCCAATATTGCAGTTACATAACTGTTACATTACTATTATATAGCAGTTATATAGCTTTTATGACTTGTTACAGTACCTTACTATATAACTGTTATATACCGGGTATATAACATGTTATATAACAATATTATATTGCTGAGTATGAAATTGTAACGTCTATGTAATATTACATGTTACAATCTGTAACATTGCTGTTAAATTGCTGCAATATTTTACCGTGTCTGCTGGTTTTCGTTGTTCTGTGTGAAACCACCGACACATCTTTCTAATAATTTTTCATCACTGAGATCTGTATAGATTGGATGTAGAGCCTCAGCAACATCCTGTGGTAATGGCTGATAATCATGTTTAAGAGTCGATAATTCATTTGCAGCTAGTGCCAGCTACCAACAGCACCGTGACTCTGGTCCAATCAGGCACTGGTTGTGTTGAGGATTTTCGTCTGTTGAGTAATAATGATAATATGTATCTCATTGCATTACGCATATTCTTGAAGGAATCACAATTTCTCCTAATTGCTTAACCATAGTAAACTATCAATTTATCAATTATTATAGCTTGCCTTTCCCACCAAGAAATTCTTTCTGTGTTTTTTATCCCTTTTTTCAACAGCATCTACATTTTTTTAATACAATCTCAGAGTTGCGTGCCCTTTCTCTTCTGTACGTGCCCAGTACCAAAGAGGATCCTCTTTGCCCACTACATTCTTTCTTGATCACTTTCTTATCACCGTAAGGTGCAGCTTTCAAAATCCCCGAGTCACCGTCTCCGATGTAATTTTTGTACTGCACTTCAAATTTTTCTATTGAGCGCTTGAACATTTCGATAATTGCATCGACTTCCATTTCTCCAGAAGAACCTGTATGATTTGCAGAGAAATTATCCTTATGGTCTTGATACCTGTTCCGAAAAATGCCTGAATTGACTGGTTGGGAAATTTGGAGAAAAAGGTGAAATCGCGAAGGGAACGATATGGCCTGAAGTTCGTTGTGGGCAACGAAAAAACTCACTCGCGTGCACACAAAATTTCGTTATTTATTCTCAAAATGGTTTAATGTTCCAAAATAATAGGATCATATTCAAATAAATCGTTCTTTTCGCCGTGGCGATGTTCACGCTCAATGTCTTTCGTGAATAGTCGGGAAAAACCGCACTGAACTCGAAGTGAATATTTTCCGTGAAGCGACCGCGTGAACCCAGACCGTTTTCGCTCTTGGCCAGTCGTAAATCGTCCAAGAGCGAGGTGACGAGGCGATGATCGATCGCCTCCGAGAGAGCCGCCGTGAGGAGGGGATAGAGTCGCGAGAGCCACGGGTATTGCAGAGTCCAGCGAGAGCTTGACCGTTCACTGAGGGTCTCTCGCGGGAGCTCTGGCAACTACACGCTTTTCTGAACAATACCAATTATTATATGCGTCAGTATTCTTTTTCTTACTCCAAATTTCACACTGTTTACAGTAGGAACTTTGCACACAAATATCAAGGGTTTTCCCAGGAATAATTTCCGATCAATGATATCACGCCGTATAAGAATGTAAATCCTCGCTTTTTCCATATTTCATCGCCAGATGCTGCACAATTTGTATCGCGTTGGTGCTCAGAATCAAAATTGTTCTCTTCAGTTCAAGCTTGTTGAAAAATTATCTCGGCGGCTGTTTGCACACAGGAATGCATATTACTTACAACCGTATCGTAAGTATTCGGCGTTATGAAAGCTTGCATGTCCATTCATCCACGGAATTTTGCTGCGCCTTTCAATCCAGATAAGAAACATCTATTTATCGCATAAGAATACCCGACAAATAAATTACAATTTATGGTATGAGCTGCACATTCATCACACAACAAAACAATCTCAAAACCAAGTCCTTGTTTTGAAGCAATTTCAGACTTTACCTCTCCGTCACAGATTTTACACTTCACGTATTCAGAGATTGCTGCAAACACTGTAACAAAATTCAAAATTCGACATTCAATAGTTGAATCACGCGGAACAATGATCTGTTGCATTTTCAATTTTTTTTTGCAGAGGTACTACTGATACTACTTTCGTTTGTCTTAGTTGTTTTAGGATTTAAAACATTTTTTGTTTTATTATAGCTCTTGATCTTTGCATCTTTGTAGATGCTCTTATTTCTCTACTACACTTCATTGTGACGAAAAAATCACAACAGACAGTATAAACAAGCGCACGAGATTATTTCTTGGTTTGCCTGTTTAGACTGATCACTCTTCAATATTTGCCAGTTTGAAACTTGAAATACCTAAATTTAGATGGCAGGTATGAAACGGACACCACTACATTGTCACTCATGAATATTCACTCTATTTATCTATATGAATACAATATATATGAGGCATTTCACGGCATTCCTATCAAAATCTTGCCTTGATGATTCCGATTTTCCTCTAAATTTTTTATATAAAAAAACACATTTAAAAAAAATTACTCAACATTTTTCTAGAATTTTTTGGTCATGCGCTTTTTAGATTTTTTTTTACTACAAAAAGGACCACTTTGTAAAATCAGAAAAAAATCAGAATAATCTAATAAAATGTAACAAAATTTTTGGGCCTTGTTCTGAAATGGAGATTTTAATACTCTGTGAGTAAAATTCAAAAAATTGCAAAAAACATTTTTTTTCGCGCATGCATGATTTTCGTGCTTTTCACCATAGCGTGGATACCTGAAAAGTGACCCTTTTCTGTCAGCTAAGAGTGAACACAGATGAGTTCCGTTCTTTTCGCCTATCTTCACTATTAACTGTCAAAAAAAACCTTTTTTTGGCCATCCAAGCATATAGCGAAAACACACTCAAATCAAAGCGAAGTCGCTCATTCGCTTGAGGGGGCAATCAACAACGCCGCACGAGTTGCACATACTACTTTTTATTGCAAATGCAGAATAAATCCCGGAATAAAATTGTCCCTTTGGGGGGTTGGGGGGCGAAGCCTCCCCCCCCCCCCGAGACCACGAATAATAAATGAAAAGTTAAGAAATATTAATTAAACTATTAATACCCTCATTGGCTTTTTCACGTATTTCAGGTGGTATTTATTCGTCGCCAGAGCTTTCATCCGTTTCCGGTATCACTACAGATTCCGAATTCATTTGGAAACTTTCGGAAATTTGTATTACACTAGAGCCCCAGTATAACGGTCACCAGTATAACGAACGAATCCGTTCGTTATCCTGCGGCCGTTATGTATGGCGCAGTATTGTTCCGTAACCGTAGCCCCCCATGGCTACCGTACCACCATGATTACCGTAGCCCCCATTTCTGGGGGGGCCCACTGGGGCCAGGGTTGCAAAATTTTTAATGAAAAAGTAATGCATTAACCATTACTTTTTTAATGGCTAATGAAAATTATTTCCATTAACCATTGAATTTTAATGGTTAATGGTTAATGGAAATTATGGTCATTAACCATTAAATTTTAATGATTCATGGAAAATATTTCCATCAACCATTATATTTTTATTTATTTATTTATTCATTCAATTATTTTCTATTATTCTTGAAAGTGCCAAAAAATAAATAAATTCATAAATAAATAAATAAATAAATAAATAAATAAATAAGAACTTGTGTTGGAGAAATCGCGAGATGACTGTAGAGAGTGGTATGAAAATTCTATGAGATTACAGGAGCTGGGTTGAGCGGTCGTGGCGGGAGCGGTGGAAACATTAAAGGAAACAGATGCAATCTCTTAAAACTCTAATTACGACTTTATTAACAATTAAATCACTAAATCACAGACTAAATTGACTTGAGAGTTTTTGATTGAGTGTCACTGAATATCACAGTTCGTGACGACGTAGAGTGTCCGCGGTGTACACTAAAAAATGGTGAGAGCTCCGAGAGAAATATCTGAGAAGATTTGAGGAATCTTTCACAGTTACAAATCGCTCGTGAGAAACTCAAAATGAAATATCCGCACTGATTATATGAATCAAGAAGCAGCCTCAGATCATTTGAGTTGCACACGTGAAGCTAATGTCTCTCACATGTTGAACTTGAGAACGCTGGTGATGATGTACAGAAGAAAGCGTTGATCAGAGATGGCTGCGTAAGGATGACTGAATAGGATACGGAAGATGCCCGTGCGAGCACGAGAGGCCTCGAGAGATCTAGCACAGTGGGGCCAAATCCCAAAAAGCTGGCCAAAAGTCGAAAAATAAAGTTCAAGTTTCGGTAATTTTTAGTCGTGGGTTAGGTGGGCGAAGAGTCCGAAGGTCAAATTCTTGGCATCAGCGGGCCCTAGCCCTTATACCTGCTTTTGTACGGCAGTTGAAAGGGAGCCCTCGAGCGAGCTCGACGCGTCGTGCAGTAAATGGCCATTTCAACGCTGTATTGAACAGGACGCCAAAACTTTACAATATATCCGATTCGAAATTTTTCGAATGGAATCAACAGCTAAAAGTGAGTAGAAAATCATTGTGTAACTGAAAATTGATAATAATAGTTCATGCGATATTAACAAATGAATCATTCGTACGAAAATTCACGGAAAATTACAAGTGAAAATTCCAAAAACGTAGAGAAAAGTCGATAAGTTCCACAGTGTTCCACGAGCTGACCTATCACATGTTGTAGATGGATGTATTATTGAATGGAAAACGTCGAAAATGGCTGCGCTTAGCTGCGCGCGTGTCATTGCTACGATTTTTTGCAATGTAAAACATAGTTTTCTGAATTTCGTACATTAACGACGCGAAATGTCTTTCTTGAATTAAATCTTTTTCTTGAATTTTATTGCGGTTTTCATTGTACACTGAAATACATTGGCACCCATCCAAGCAGCGTGTCACGGTCGGTCGAGTTGAAAAGCGCTATATCTATATATGAGGGATTCTCTGTCAACTCAGCCACTTTTTTTCGACCATCTCAGATGTGCCCCATAATTGGTTATATTGAAGGGCTACTAATTTGTGAATTTCTTCACATTTTTAAATTAAAAACTTTACAAATAGCCATTTTCTTTCCAAATGAATATATCTCGGAAATTTGAAGTAATTGAAAAAAAATGTCTGCACATAAAAGTTGTAGTTTTGTGTTAGCATCCAAGCGGAATATTTGAAATAGTTTTTACGTTCCAGTAACGCTGATTTTTTACCAAAAAATAGAATGATTATTTTTTTAAACAAAAAAGGCCACTTTTTGGACTGAAAAAACTAGTCTTTCAGTATATCTGACGATATCGCGCAAAGATCACTAGAGTGACACGGATCAAGGTTCTAGGGTAACAAAATGAAACCACACAAATTAATTTTTTTTTCTACCGAAACCTATGGCTGAGTTGACAGAGAATCCCTCATATGCCTCTTAGTTATATGGTTGAGCCCCAGAGGGGAGAGAATATCAGGGAGTTTAATGTATTGAGTTCTATGGACCATAATTCTTTTTTATGCATATTTTATTTTTATTTTCAAATAATATTTAAAAATAAATAATAGAAACGAGGTTGAATATGGAATTATCCATCTATATAGATATTATATTTTTCAATTTTAGAATTAGTCACTGATGAACGTGGAGGATGTGGCTTAACAGGGAAGGAAATTTTTTCGATCACGAAAGGTCACCTGAGTGGAGGAGTGCTTGAAACGTATGCAATAATCGAAAATTTTTTGTCCACAAAATTGCAACGCCCCTTCGCTCTATCAGACAATACAAAAACTGTTCTCCGCGAGTTGTTGCACCTTTTGCATAAAAAGTGGCAGCACGCATCAAGACATGAAGAGAGATTTCTGAAACAATATTCCGAGTGGTTGAGCATGTTTGTTTCTTTCGAAGAATCAAAAAAATCTTCGGAAAAATCTGCAAATTCGGGTCGTCCTTCTTCAGAATTTGTAGAGTCTAGTGACCGGACAAAACGAAAGAGGACTGAAGAATTTCGCACAAGAAATACTACGGACGAATTAACGTATGCCACTCAAATGGGCCTTCGATCATCCGGGAAATCAGATGCTGCCAAAATTGTCCGTGATGTGGGACTGGGGAGCCCATCTCGAGCTAAGAAGTATAAGGAGTCCATAGATACCATTCGAGAAACGACTTTATCTGCGGATGCTGCTTTGTCGCTCATAGTCAAACTAAAATTATCGAAATGGCAATATCAGCAGCTTCGGAATAGAAGCAAAGAGCAGAGCTGTGATTTATTTCCGGCGTATAAATTGCCATAAAAGCCAAGTTATCCACCTAATGTTATCCACCTAAGTCAGATATTTCTGTCAATGAATGTAGTGCTAAGGTAAAATTGCAAGCTTTGCTGCATCACACAGCTGATAGAATATTATTGACACAGATGGATGTTGTCAAAAGTTTGTCGGCTGAAAATGTTTGCAGCTTGATTTTAATTTGTAAGTGGGGCTGCGATGGCACTTCCGGCCAAAGTATGTACAAACAAAAGTTTACCAATGATGATGGAAGCAGGTCCGATGCTAACATTTTTTTCACATCAATCGTTCCACTGCAGCTTGTATCTGACGACCAAGAAACAAACGCAAAGCTTGTTGTATGGAAAAATCCGAGGCCGTCATCTCCTCGTTTTTGTAGACCAATCAGGATCCAATTTTTTCACGAGAGTTCTTAAGCCACTCGTGAAGAAATGGAGTATATTCAACAGCAAGAGAAGAATCTTATGCCTTTCGAAAAGATCTTAGATGGAAAAGAAATAGGAGTTTCTTTCAGACTGGCTTCCACGATGATAGACGGTAAAATTTGTAACGCTATCACGCATAATAAGTATGCTCAACGATGCTATTTATGCAAAGCAACTTCAAAAGACTTCAACAATATCGACGCAATTCTAAAAAAGGAAGTCTCTAATGATCATCTACAGTTTGGATTGTCAACTTTGCATGCATGGATACGATTTTTCGAATGCTGTTTGCATATAGCATATAAGCTTGGAATTAAAAAGTGGCAAGCGCGTAGTGATAACGAGAAGGAACAAGTAAATATCCGAAAAACCAACATACAGAAAGGTTTCCGTATGGAATTAGGTCTGATAGTCGATCAACCAAAGCCTGGTTTCGGTAGCTCGAATGATGGAAATACCGCTCACAGATTTTTCGAAAACTCAAGCATTTCTGCTACGATAACAGGGATAGATGAGGACTTGATTAAGCGATTCCATGTGATGTTGCAGACAATTTCGAGTGGCCATGAAATCGATTTCCTAAAATTCCAAGATTATGCCTTACAGACAGTTCGGAACTTTGTGCAATTATATCCGTGGTTCTACATGCCAACTTCGGTACACAAGACATTGATTCATGGTGCAGAAGTGATAAACTCAGCAATATTGCCGATAGGGCAGATGTCTGAAGACGGCCAAGAGTCTACTAATAAGTACATTGAAAAGTTTCGTGAAGATTTTGCAAGGAAGTGTTCCCAAGCCAAAACAATGGAGGACATTTTTTTACGGTTATTATTAATATCCGATCCCTTTATTTCGAGTTTGCGCGAATTACCTCGAAAAAATACAAAGTCGTTCCTTCCAGAAGCACTTTCATTGTTAGTTGCGCCACGTATACCAGCAAGTACAGGAAGTTCCAGCGATTTAATGGATGAATCAACTGATTGTGCATCATCTGATTCTTCAGATGACGATCTCTGAACTTTTAATCAACTGATTGTATGTTCATGTTATTATATATCACATATGGATATATTTTGTACATTCTCTATAAAAGTTATTTATGTCAAATGCGCCGTTTTGTTTTTATTTCAAATTTTAACTTCGGATTCATAATCAACGCCTCCGAAAACCCCCAAGTACTGACTTTCAGCCGAATTTATAACGCTTTCGACTATTTTCCAGCTTTTTGGGACTTTAAATCCGCCATTTTGTTTTTATTTCAAATTTCGACTGCAGATTCATAATCAGCGACCCCGAAAACTGCCGAGTACTGACTTTCAGCCGAATTTATGACGCTTTCGACTTTTTTCGAGCTTTTTGAGACTTCGAATCCACCATTTTGTTATTATTTCAAATTTTGAAATATTTGAATTTATAACGCTTTCGACTTTTTGCCAGCTTTTTGGGACTTCAAATCCGCTATTTTGTTTTCATTTCCAATTTTGACTTCGGATTCGTAATCAGCGACCCTAAAAACCCCCGAGTACTGACTTTCAGCCGAATTTGTAACGTTTTCGACTTTTGGCCAGCTTTTTGGGATTTGGCCCCACTGTGTCTAGTGACAGATGGGAGGCCTGGATAAGCGATTTCAACGAAATACGCTAGGTTCGTCCGGCGTTTGCGCTTAATCCTGCGGTGGAGTTTGACGCCCACGACCGGCCCAGTCATTGGTCCACCGGAAGGAGTCTAGCTACCCTTTTGAAAGTGAAGTAGCTAATGCCCTTAAGTGGGCCAAGTTGCTGCCATTAGAACGAGGGTAGCAGCGCGGCAGAGCTCGAGTAACCACGTTCTTTCTTGGTAGCCTCTTGCACAAGGAGCCTCCGCGAGGCGTTCCCTGGTAACGTGGAGTGTCCTGAGAAACCAAGCGGCTAATTCCTGATGTCAAATGCGGCATGTCGTCCGGTAGTGGCTAGCCGGTGCGTAGAGATGGTTTGCGCGAGGCACCTCCAAGTAGGGTGTCTCGTATTGATTTTTTTTGTGCTGTCGTGTATGCCTTTAAAGGCGAGGTCACACAGGGATGGCAACTTCGGTTGTCATTTCCTTTATAATAAATGTTTCTAGTGACAAAGTGTGCACTGCTCTCGTGTATTCTTGATAGCGCTGGCATGCTCAGGTGATTTGTCGCTTGAGCGCGCGCTGCGTGTGTCTCCGTGAGATGGCGGAACGTGAAAAAGGCTCAATATTTAACATTCCGGCCACCATCAGCAATGTAATTGATGATTCAATGCTGGTTGTCGCTGACGGCGGGAAGGATGCCAATTTCGTGATCGGTCTGATGAGAGTTGTGGCAGTCTTGATTGTCACAACTCTGGTGAGCTCGTCTTTGCCTGGATGAAGGGCAAGGACTCTGGCGAGGGGCCACTTGCCTGGTGGTAGCCGCTCGTCGCTAAGGAGAACAAGTGAGCCAACTTTGAGTTCATTGCTCGGATGATGCTACTTCGAGATTGCCTGCTGGCGTTGGAGGTAGTGCGAAGACCATTGAGACCAAAGTTGTTGCGTTCTCTGCTGGATGAGCTGCCAGTGAGAAAGTCTAGAGGCGGCCAGGTCAACCAGAGATAGCTCGGGGATGGAGACGGGTGCTTCGCCGATGAGAAAGTGGCCTGGCGTGAGCGCGGAGATGTCGTCTGGATCATCGCTTAGTGGCTCGAGTGGTCTTGAGTTAAGTACAGCCTCTATCTGGGAGAGTAGGGTGGAGAACTCTTCGAACGTGAGCAGAGTATCACCCACGGTTCTTTTCAGGTGGAACTTGGTGAGCTTGACCATTGGTTCCCACTTCCCTCCCATTTGTGGCGCAGCGGGTGGATTGAATTTCCACTGAGTCCTGTCTATGGAGAGAGTTAAAGTAATACGATGATGCTCGGTTGAGCTTTGGCAAAACAGCTTTATCAGGGACGCGTCTGCGCCCTGAAAGTTTGTGCCACAGTCGGAGTACATGGTGGCATCCCACGTCTGGACACAAATCTTCTGTACGTGGCGAGGAATCCTTCTGTTGAATAATCGCTTAAAGCCTCGAGATGAACGGCAGAGGTTGAGAAGCACAAGAAGACACCGATCCATCCTTTCTGCATTTTGGCTCCTCTGCCTTTGCAAGTTTTGAGTGTGATGGGTCCGGCATAGTCGACCCCAGTGTGTGAGAAAGGTCGTGAAGGAGTGACTCGAGAGAGAGTTAGTTGGCCCATCAGTCGATGAGCACGGATCCCCCTCTGACGAGCACACCTTACACAACGCAGTACGTGAGCTTTGACTGGGGCTCTGCCTTCAAGAATCCAGTAGGACTCGCGGATGTGAGCCAGCATGGCTTGGGTCCCTCCATAAAGTGTGCGAATGTGTGCTTGGCTGAAGACCAGCTGAGTTAGCTGGGAGTGTCGTGGGAGAATAGCCGGATGTTTGGTGTTCTGAGGTAGGGTCGAGTGATCAAGTCGACCACCAACTCTGACAATTCCACTCGCATCAATGAACGCTGTAAGTCTGCTGAACGGGTGAGTGGACGGCAGAGGTGACTGGATGCTGAGCGCTCTGATTTCTTGTGAGAAGTACAGGGCTTGGGTAGCCTTGACCCAGAAGGCCTCAGCACCTGAGATGTCTTCAGATGACAGAGTCGTCGGTGGTAATGCGTTCGGTATTCTTTCGAAAAGTGAGACGATTCTGAAACAGAGAGCAGTGAGACGTAACAGTTTTGAAAGTGACGAATATCTGTATATGAGGTCCCAATGATACTCAATCTTGGGCGCTGCCACAAATAGTGAGATGCCTGGTCGAGCTTCAAGTGCACTTTGGTCGCCGGCGAGATCAGTTTGTTTCGGCCATGAGCTTTGTAGCTGGTTTATCCATAGTGGTCCCGTCCACCATAGAGCGTGCTGTTTCAGTTGAGCTGTCGTGATGCCTCGAGATGCACTGTCAGCTGGGTTCGAGGTTTCAGGCACATGCCTCCACTGAGCACCTTGCGAGAGCTCTTGGATTTGCGTCACTCCATTTTTGACGAAATCTTCCCAGCGTAATGAGTGAGCTCTGATCCACGTGAGCGCGACTTGGGAGTCCGTCCACAAGTGAGTGGACGATATGTTCAGATCGAGGGTGGCTTGAACGGGTGTGAGTAACGTGGTAGGAAGCAGCGCTGCTGAGAGCTCTAGTCGTGGGATTGAGACAGTCTTAAGAGGTGCTACCTTCGTTTTTGCACAAATAAACGAAGTTTTGGCGCCTGTGGACGGTGAGGAGACGACCATATAAGGTAAGGCAGAGATCGCGAGTTGAGACGCATCAGAGAAGCCGTGAATTTCGACTGTTGAATCGCTCCAGGTGTTGAACGTCGGGGCACTGAGAGCCTGGCCAGGCTTTTGAGATCTTCTCTGATGACGAGCCATCTTGTTGAGAGGGGGGATGGCAGTGGATCATCCCAACTGATCTTGTAAAGCCAAAGTTCTTGCAGGAGCATCTTTACCCTGATTACTACTGGTGATATGAAACCGAGTGGATCAAATATCTGAGCCACTTCAGATAGGATGAGGCGTTTTGTGAAATTATTTGCGGGGTTGGAAGACGTGGTCACAAATGTGAACATGTCGTCACGCGGGTGCCATTTTATTCCGAGAATTTTAGTCTCACAATCGTCAAAGGATATGTCTGTTTGATCCGGTCGTGTTGATGAAATTGCCTTGAGGAGATCTGGGTGGGTGGAGTGCCACTTTGCAAGTGGAAAGCGACCCCTGCCGCAAAGGCTTTTGAGCTGTTGTGCTATCTCGATGAGCTCGTGCTGCTTCGTGAGAACAAGGGCATGGCCAATGGGAAGAGATGACCTTCATCCTCTGCCAATTGTAGCAAAGACCTCACTGCCGAGAACGGTGCTGATTTTGTTCCATAGGTGACAGTGGTTAGTTGATAAGGGACTTCTCGTTGTTTATCGTCGACGCACAAAATTCGTTGCAAATCCCAATCGTCTTTGTGTACCTTGTTCTGCCGGTACATTTTTGTGATGCCTGTTGCAAAGATGTGTCGATGGTGCCTTATCCAGATGAGCACACCAGCAATTTCAAGGTACCAGTTTGCACCCGTTTGCATAAGATCGTTGGCGGAATATCCTGAGGTTGACGGGCTTGACCCGTTGAAGACAACTCTCAATTTTGTTGTTGCGCTGTCTGGTTTAAGCACTCTATGGTGAGGCAGATAGTAATGATTGCCATTGCTTGTTGAGCTGTCTGGTGCCTTGACCATGTGGTCGAGCTGCTCATATGCCGCCATAAATTGCTGATAGAGTTGTCTGTATTCGTCGTCCTTGGAGAGCTTGTTCAGTGTTCGCTGGCGACATCTCCGAGCGGTCTTGAGAGAATCACCCAGCAATCTCATGTTATGTTTAAGCGGGATTCGCACCAGTTGAGTCACGCTTGTGGGTTGCTTTGAAGTGAGTCTCACATTCTTGTTCTTCTGGTGTGAGGTTGCTTGATGACTCACTGGGTGTCTCTCCTTGGACCCAAAACTTTGTTAGTAAATCTTGTAGTGCGTTGTCATCCTGGGTGCGCGCTGCGTGGAGTCCAGCCCGTGACGGAGAGATGACATTTTGACGGCTGACTGGCCCAAGGATTAGCCAGCCGAAGATTGAGCGCTGGGCAATGGGCATTGATTGGCCTCCTTTGATGATATTGGGCTGGATGATCTGCCTGTATAAATCGGCTCCGATTATCACGTCAATTAAGTGTGGATTGAGGAAGTCTGCATCTGCGAGTTGTAATTTCTCGAGATGTGGCCACGTCTGATTGGGCGCCTCAAATGACGGCAGAATGTTGGTTACGGTGTTGAGAATATGGTCGTTGATGATGACAACAGCGGGTGAGAGTGCTGCGCGGAGTCTGAGTTGGGCGACCCCGCGTGTTTGAGTGGTCTTCTTGCCACCAATTCCAAATATCGATATTGTGGAGTGCTGACGACGAACACTGAGTTGTCTGATGAGGGATTCTGAGACAAATGTAAGCTCTGAGCCCAGATCGATGAGCAATCTAGCACGATGAGACGTGGTATCTGTCTCAATAAGTGTGATTGCGGTTGCTAGAAGAGTCGACTGCTGAGCTTGTGCAGTGTGAGCATGCTGACGATTGCACCGACCTCCTATTGTTGAGCTGACTGCTGAGCGGTCTCTCGAGTTGACTGATACGGCTGATACGATGATGCAGTCGGCGGAGCATCATGCAGCATGGTGTGGTGCCATTGAGCACACTTCTTGCACCCTTGGGTGCTTTTGCACGAGGTGGCTTGTGCCTGCCAAGACAGTTGAAACACAGCCTCTTGGAGACAGCGAGCTTGAGCCGGTCAGCAGGGGCTGCGGTGCGGAATTTCTCACATGGGACGACATAGTGAGCGCCACCGCATGAGTCACATGCGTATGCTTGCGCTGAGCTGCCTGCTTTGCTCGCTGCCGCGGGTGCTGTCCGTTGAGCGCTCGAAGCTTGGTGAGCGTTCGCTTTGCCCTGAGAGGGCTTCACTGTTGCCTGCGATGTTGATGGTTGAGCCGCCTCTATTCGTTCGAGAGCACGTGCTTGTGCAGTAAGAAACGTCTCCAGCTGTTCGAATCTCGGGTACGCTTGCGAAACACCAAGAGATGTTTGCCACTGCTCACGTGTGGTGCGATCGAGATGACGAGACAAATGGTGGACGATGAGGCAGTCCCACATGTCATCTGTTACGCCGAGAGTTGAGAGCGCTTTGTGTGCCTCGGTGATGGTTGCGACCAGATGTTGAGCGCTCGAGCTGATCTTTGCGCATGCATGCTAATCGAGAAGAGCTGATCCAGGTATGCCTGAATCGTCAGCCACTTATTCTCGTAGCGAGTGGTCAAGATCTCCCATGACGGCTTAAGGGAGTCTCCTGTGAGTGGTAAGCGGGAGATGAGTTGCGCTGGCTCACCGGAGAGGCATCCTCGCAGGTTATGCAATCTCTCCACTGTCGTGAGTCGGTTGTTTTTGAGCACCATGCTAGAGAACAGCTGGCTGAATGTCGGCCACTCCATGTAGTTTTCATTGAATGTGGGCAGTTTGATGTCTGGCAGCTTTGAATGGAACATGTCCCCTTCAGCTGTGGACTGTTCTGTGGCCTCTGCGGGAGCACCCGTGAGTCGATGTTTGACTCGGGCGAGTGCTCTGCGCGCTGCTAGCACGAGCTGGTTTTCGTGAGCATGAACATCACTGGTGAAATATTCATGGTCGATGAGCCCACGTGGCCACTTGGCCTTGAAATATGCGTGCTCTCTTTCAAAGGCCTTGTGCAGCTCATCAATTTGAGATGTCAGTTGAGACGTCTCTATGAGCGACGTCTTGGCGAGATCGTCTGTGATGAGCTCTTGCAGCTGCTTGAGCGTGGCTATGCGACCCATCTGTGTGCGCAGCTTCAATGTGAGCTCGGTCGAGAGCCGAGCGGGTGAGCTGGCTCGTGCTAAATGGGTTACGACGGGTGCTCTGAGGTGCGTCTTCCGATCGTCCAATGGGAGCTCGAGCTCTTTTTTCGAAGGCACTGTGAGCGGTTCGTGAGTCAACACGGTCGACTGGACGCTGTCATTGTCCGAGTCTCCCATGTTGGACCAGAGATGACTTTCAGCTGTCTCTGTAAGTTGCGATGAGCACACGAAATGCGAGAAGCGAGAACCAAAGGTTTTACGCGCGCTGAAAACGCTCGAAGCATACACGAAATCGAAAATCAAATAATTTGAGCGCGCTGAGGGCGTTCGAAGCACACGTGAAATGCGAGAAGACGAGAACTCAACGTTTAAGCGCGCTGAGAGCGATCGAAGCACTCGCGAAATCGAAAAACAAATTTGAGGGTGCGGATAGCGCTCGAAGCACAGGCGAAATGCGAAAAGACGAGAATCGAAGGTTTTAAGCGTGCCGAGAGCGTTCGAAGCACTTGCGAAATTGAAAATAAAATAATTTGAGCGCGCTGATGGCGCTCGAAGCACACGCGAAATGCGAAAAGACGAGAATCAACGGTTTTGAGCCCGCTGAAAGCGCTCGAAGCACACACGAAATCGAAAATCAAATAATTTCAGCGCGCTGAGGGCGCTCGAAGCACACGCGAAATGCGAGAAGACGAGAACTCGACGTTTAAGCGCGCTGAAAGCGATCGAAGCACTTGCGAAATCTAAAATCAAATAATTTGAGCGCGCTGAGGGCGCTTGAAGCACACGCGAAATGCGAGAAGACGAGAACTCAACGTTTAAGCGCGCTGAGAGCGATCGAAGCACACGTGAAATACGAGGGAACGCGAATCACACGCGAAAGGTCGAGGATCAAAATGGCCGAGCGCGGCGAGAGGACATGAATCACACGCGCGTGGCGATAAACTGAAAATCGGAGATGCCGAAGCGCGTTGAGAGTGCTGGAATCACCCGCTCGACGAGAAAAGGGAGATCAAATCGAAAATATTCGAGCGCTTGCAGGCACACGGATCACGCGAGAAGTCGAAAAGTATATGAACACACGGTGATCGCGCGGGACCTTGTCCTGAGACGCACAAATTCACTCTCGTGAAAGCTCTAATGTTTTCGTGAATTTTGATTTGTACTAAGTTCGCTCGCGATGATCGCACTAAACTCACTCGCGTGATGAGTTGATTTGCTGAATGAATAATGAAATAACACGAAAAATCACAAAGCACGATGTAGCACGTGTCGCGGTGCGAGAAAAGATGGCGCGCACCGAGAGAAGCCTGTTGCATCGTGACTCGTGGACGATATAATGTCCCACGTGAGTCGAGCGAGAGACCCACGCTAAGACGTGCACCGCGCGGGTCAAGAGAGAGACTCGAGCGACACGAGGCACCGCGCGAGTCAAGCGAGACGTCGAGCGACACTAGGCACCGCGAGAGTCAAGCGAAATGTCGATCGCGCACGGTGATGATCAAAGATGGCGCGAGCGAGAGCGTGACACGCACTATTGAGGAGTCTAGCGAGCATATGTTCTCGCGCGCGCACTCCAAAATTCGCACACAATGACTGTCCAAAATTTGTGATAATTTTCAGGAAAATTAAAGAGATTGCACTGCATAATGTTCTCGCTATCCGGCTCGAAGGACCAAATGTTAGAGAAATCGCGAGATGACTGTAGAGAGTGGTATGAAAATTCTATGAGAATACAAGAGCTGGGTTGAGCGGTCGTGGCGGGAGCGGTGGAAAAATTAAAGGAAACAGATGCAATCTCTTTTAACTCTAATTAACAACTTTATTAACAATTAAATCACTAAATCACAGACTGAATTGATTCGAGAGTTTTTGATTGAGTGTCACTGAGTATCACAGTTCGTGACGACGTAGAGTGTCCGTGGTGTACACCAAAAAATGGCGAGAGCTCCGAGAGAAATATCTGAGAAGATTTAAGGAATCTTTCACAGTTACAAATCGCTCGTGAGAAACTCAAAATGAAATATCCGCACTAATTGTATGAATCGAGGAGCAGCCTCAGATCATTTGAGTTGCACACGTGAAGCTAATGTCTCTCACGTGTTGAGCTTGAGAACACTGGTGGTGATGTACAGAAGAAAGCGTTGATCAGAGATGGCTGCGTAAGTACGACTGAATAGGATACGGAAGATGCCCGTGCGAGCGCGAGAGGCCTTGAGAGATCTAGTGACAAAGTGTGCACTGCTCTCGTTACTGAGCGCTGGCATGCTCAGGTGATTTGTCGCATGAGCGCGCGCTGCGAGTGTCTCCGCGAGATGGCGAAACGTGAAAAAGGCTCAATATTAAACAACTTGCTTAATTTTTTTTTTCAAGCAAGTTCTTATTCATTTATTCATTTATTTATTTATTTATTTATTTATTTATTTATTTATTTATTTATTTATTTATTTATTTATTTATTTATTTATTTATTTATTTATTTATTTATTTATTTATTCATTTACTTATTTATTTATTTATTTCTTTCTTTATTTATTTATTTATTCATTCATTTATTTATTTATTTATTTATTTGGCACTTTCAAGACTAAAAGAAAATAAATAAACGAATAAATAAATAAATTAAAATTTAATGGTTAATGGTTAATGAAAATGCAAATGCATTACAAAAAGTAATGCATTACTCGCAACCTTGACTGGGGCTCTAGTGTATTCGTATATTTTAATATTGTTTTTGAATTAGACTATCTGTCACATCAACCTCAATTCAGTTTTAATATTTCAGTTGCGGTTTTTTTTTAAATCAATTTCACCAACGATATTTTTTATTTAATTAATTTAATTTTCATCTGAATTTGCGTGTGCGAAGAATAATTTGCGTGCGACAAATGAACTTGTCGCACACAAATAACCGTTCAATAAATGAAAAACCTACATCGCAATTATAAAATGGGCAAATAGCTACTTTTCAACCGTAACAGCGGGCGTAAAGATACCGCTTCTCTGTAATGAGTAGTAAAAAGTACTATTACTCATAGAGTATTCAAATCTCCATTTCGGAACAAAGCCCAAAAATTTTGTTACATTTTATTAGATTATTCTGAATTTTTTCAGATTTCACAAAGTGGTCCTTTTTTTCAAAAATGAGAATCCAAAAACGCGTGACCAAAAAATTCTGAAAATTTTTTGGGAATTTTTCAATGTGTTTTTTTATGTAAAAAATTCCGAGGAAAATCGAAATCATCAAGGGAAGATTTTGATCGGAATGTCGTTGAATGCCTCGTATGCGTACAGAAGGGTCATAAGACCGACGATGTTGTAGGTAAACAGTTGCTGCTCGGGCTTTAGCCCTACCTACTTTCTAACGCTTCGAGATAGGTTCACACTGAAAAAAAGGGTAGCGGTGAATGTCAAATTATGATGATTCACAGCAAGGCTGCATTAGATAACCGTGGTAAGTATCCATTTTCTCGTTACAGCACACTTCTTGGGTCTTACGCCTATGCCAGCGGTTTGCATGTGGGGTATTCCCGCTGAAATTTTCACGTCCGAACCTGGACCCTCTTGAATAATTATGACATTTTTTTCCGAAAAATATTCTGAAAAAGAAAAGACACGTATTTTTTTGTTAAGGCCGAGAATTGATATTTTTCGTCGTACGATTTTAGTCAAAAATCCGAATTTTTCACTAACTCTCTACTCTAAATACGTAGTATCATGACAATTCGAGATCCAATCGAAAAACGCTTCAGACAAAACTTGTTCGGCATAAAACGAGTAATACAATTGGTTTTTTTTTTTTTAAATCGTGGGCACACGAAAGTTTGTTTTTACTTCATAAAACACGAGAAAACGTTTTTTCAGCAAGTACGCTACCTCGAATTATAAAATAAAAAAATTGTAAAAATTCTATAGGAAATCACGAAATTTTTAAGGACAGAATGAGAATGGCAAGATCAAAATTCGCAAAGGTACAGCCAATTGAAGTTTCGTCTTGACCTTATTTTTGAGCCAGATCATGCAGAACCGTATGTTCTCGAAAAATTATACACAGAAATACATTTGAATATTTATTCAATTATACAGACGTAGATTATTCCATACAAGTATGAAATAATATACGTAATATACGTAATATTTAATTATACGTACATAATTATTTTATACTTGTATAAAATAATAGACGTATGCATAATTAAATAAATATTCAGATGCATTTCTGTGTATAATTTTCCAGAACATATAGTTCTGCACGATCTGGCTCGAAAAAAAGGTCAAGACGAAACTTCGATTGGCTGTAGCTTTGCGGATTTTGATCTCGCCATTCTCATTCTGGTCTCAAAAATGTCGTGATTTCCTATAGAATTTTTACAATTCTTTTATTTTGTAATTTGAAGTGGCGTACTTGCTGAAAAAACGTTTTTTTATGTTTTATGAAGTAAAAACAAAATTTCGTCTGCCCACAATAAAAAAAAAAAAAAAATCAATTGTCTTACTCGTTTTATAACGAACGCCACACAGCAATATTACGTCTGAAAGAATCGCTGTAGATTTCTTATGTAACATGTGGACACCCGAATACATTTTCCGAAAGACATCTTAATGAGTTTCGAAAGTAGTCGAATGCGCCACTTTGAGGAATGATTTTGATATCTGTGAAAAGTTGTCCCGAAGATAACTTTTTCAGACTTCTCAAAAAAGATATCGTAAAGCCTACTATTTCAAGATTTCTTTACAAGCCATCGTCAAGATAACTTTTTAAGGGTTCCTTTAAAATTATTGAAAATTAATTTTTTTCTCATTTCTATCGTTTGCAAACATTTTTAATGCGTATTTGTATTTATTTACATAGTTATTAGTCGACACAACAGTGTCGCGCGAAGCGCGACAATGTTGTGTCGTGCGAAGCGCTTACGTTTTGTTAGGGGGCTCCGCCCCCCAAACCCCCCTTAACTTTTCGTTAGGGGGCTTTGAGCTCCGTATTCTTAACCATTATCGTAATTTATTCGGTATGTAAATACTATATTGTTTTTATGTTATTGGACATTGTTTTTGATAATATTGAATCACATTTTTCATTCTCAATGGGGGCAATGATTCATAAAGTTAATGACCGAATTTTAAGAATTATAGTAGTAGGCACTCACAATTTCATAATATAATGATCATATATTTTGTTTTTGTGATATATTTTGAATGTTGGTTAACATGTCCGTTAGGGACGTTTTAATAGGCGCTCACACCGTTCACACTATTAATCATAATTGAAAAGACAGATTTGAATATAATCAATATGATATAAAAGTATCTAAACAATCATATCATTCAAATGTTTTGATACAGATTATATTCACAGAATTGTCACAATAATAGGCAGTAATGAAGAATATTAGTGATATTTGAGATGGGCATATTTTTCATAACACTTTAATCATTTAATGATTATTAGTTCATTTATAATAAGTAAAAAAAGCTTTCGGTTACAAATCAATGCTCAGATTCTGTTTTTTCACGTTTGAAACGCGTGGGTGATCGCCATATTGCCAATGGAGCGCAAGCACACAAAAGATTCATGTACTTTTTATAAGAGCGAAATATGGGTTTTGAATTTGGCGCGCTCATGCCGTGTTTAGTTCCTCTTTTACTCTGTACGTCGCGTAGCGGCGTCGTGACGTACGTGGCGACGTCTCGTGCAACGATCTATGCTTTACGTGAAAGTGGTGAGAGTGATATGTGCTTGTTTACAGTCATATAGAAATTCTGTCAGTGAGAAAAATAGTTTTTTTTAAATTAAAAATATTGCTTTTGTGCGAAAGTTATTCACTCAGCAGTGGCTATTTGGATTGAAACTTCTTGAAACATTTGTTCATAATCATATACAGAAATTCTGTAAGTTAGAAAAAATCGTCCGTGAACTTCGGAGATCCAAGTGCATATGGACAGAAATTGCTTTTTTTCGTCAAAAATTGTGTTTTCTTTGCAAAAATTGTAAACTTGATGGTCTCTGATCGGATTAACACTTCGTGGGACATTTGCTTACAATCATATACAGACATCGTGTGAGTTAGAGAAAAATTCGTCCGTGAACTTCGGAGATCTATGTGCATATGGACGGAAATAGCTGTTTTATCGTTAAAAATTATGTTTTCTTTGCAAAAATTGTAGGCTTAATGGTGTCTGATTGGATTCATACTTCGTCAGACATTTGTTTACAATCATACACACACATTCTGTGAGTTAGAGAAAAATTTGTTAGAGAAATTCCAAGTTTCAACTACATATGGTCATAAAACGTCTTTTTTTGCTCAAAATGGCTTTTTTTTTCAAAAATCTTTGTTTTACAATATCCGTTTGGATTTAAACTCCTTGGGCATAGAGATTAGAACCATAGACAACTACCCTCCAAAGGAAATTGAATTCCGTACACCGGTTTCTGAGATCTGGGTCTGGACGGACATCCGACACAGATTTCGAGGTGATCGCAATATGCACTTTCTGTTATAAATGAGTGAGTGCCTGAAAATTAGAAAAAACTCAATTTCAACATTTCAATTTCATGTCTCCAGGGGGATTCGAACCTGCGACCCGCCTATCTATCCTACTTACGAACCTAACACGCTACCTATTACGCTACCGACTATTTATGACTTCTCTTTACTTATATGATATATTAGTGGTAGAATCCCAGAATTATTATCACCTAGTTCATCTGGATATGCGATTTCTAATAACTTTTTAATATTCATTCCGAAGATCTCTCAAGGGGAGGATAAACCCCCTCCCCCGCCTTTCCACTCTCGTGAGTGCGAGAGAGATAGAGCTAAAACTGTTAACACATTTGTCTCGGAGATGACTTGATAGAATAAAAAAAGAATATAGTGGGACCACCTGTACACATTAATTACGCAGGCGACCCCACTAATCTTTTTTTCATTTCGTCATGCCATCTCCGAGAAAAATGCGTTTAAAAAATGTCGAGGTTATGTTGACCTTTTTACACTCTTCTCAAGTAATTCCTATTTCAGACTTCTTCGAACTAACGTCTACGGGATATCATACGTGTTGCTCTAGAAGTAGTCTTGAAAAAGAGTTCGCGAAGAAGTATTTCTGATTTTGTATTGGATGACTTTTACGGAATATCTTGAATATATTTTCTAAGGATATCTGACAGTTGATTTCATTCCGAAGATTTCTTACTCAGATAGACATTTTGCGTCATATTGTCAGCAACAGCACGTCACTCGAGAGCAAGCCTTGGCGTCAATAAACAGCTTTCTACGTCCGCAATAAGCTCCATTCTAACGACACGATATCACGTAATAATGTTGCAATAATGCTGCAAATATGCAGCTGCACATTTGTAGCATATTCGCAACCCGGCGTGCTGCAAATTTGCAGCGTATTCGTAGCGTATTTGCAGCATGGTGTGCTGCACATTTGCAGCATATTCACAGTTCACTGTGCTTTAAGCCTTGTTTTAACGTTATATTGGCATCACGTTGGGCTGCGTATTAGCAGCGTTTTCGCAGCTCTTCGTGGCGCAAACGTGCCGTGTCATATTGCATGAAGCTGAATTTTTTTAGATATTAATCGGACTTTACTTAAATGCCCTTGGCGTGGCTTCATAGCATGTGAGAACGATAGCGAGGGGTGTGCGACACGTTGTGACGTCTAGCTGAATTACAACATAAAGAGCACGACGTGCTGCAATTAAGAAGCAAATACGCAGCCATGACGTGCTGCAATTAAGACGCAAATACGCAGCCATGACGTGCTGCAATTAAGACGCAAATACGCAGCCATGACGTGCTGCAATTAAGACGCAAATACGCAGCACAGCGTGCTGTTATTTTGTTGCATTCTAACGTTAGATCTTAACATAGTTGTAATGCAAATCTGACGGCGCGTGGCGTCAATATGCTGCCTTATTCGAACGTAGAAAGCTACTTAATTGTGACATGCTATGCCGTCGGAATTGCGTTACTGTGCCGTCATGCGATTTTCTACAACACGTTTGTCTATCATTATTCTTATTTCAGACTTCATCAGACGAACGTCTGCGAGATATCATACGTGTTGCTCTAGAAGTAGTCTTGAAGAAGAGTTTGCGAGGAAGTATTTCTGAGTTTTGTGCTGTGTGGGACAGGTTTTGTCTGAAGCGTTTTTCGATAGGATCTCGAATTATCGTGATACTACGGGTTCACAGTAGAGAGTTAGTGAAAAATTCGGATTTTTGACTAAAATCGTATTATAAAAAATATCAATTGTTGGCCTCAACAAAAAATACGTGTCTTTTTTTCAGAATACTTTTCAGACAAAATTTTTCATAATTATCCAAGAGAGTCCGGGTTCGGACGTGAAAATTTCAGCGACAATACCCCATGTGTTTCATGACTATGCCGGATAACGACCGACCAAGAAGTTTTCTAATCTTCTCGCCACCAACCCTTCAACCGCTAGCTCACTAATAGATAGTTACCGCGCTTAAGCACGATGATTCGGCCCACAATGCTACTAGATAAGGACTAGATAAGGAAAACCGTCTAGTACGTGAGGAGACTCAGCAGAATAAGCTCACTGCATATATTCTTTTTTTTCAGTGCAGAAATATGTCTATAATTTCGAAAATATTAGTCGGATTAACAAGAAATTTTCTATGTATTTAATTAAATACATGCACATTACGAAAAAAAAATTTAAGAAATCGATTTTTTGAAAACCCTGACTCCGTATAACCCCTTTGGAAACTTGATACAGACATACGTAAGTGAACATTTTCCTGCAAGAGATGCGCTTGCATGGAAGGCGTCGATTTCTTTCGAAGAAAATAATTGAGTGGAGACAATTGAGTGAGCTTAACGAGGTCTTAATTCATAAGTCCTTTCCACAGTTTAAATGCGCATCGGTGACTCCAGAAAGCCTACTCAAATCGTATTGATTTTTGGCGTGCATGATGTCATAGTTGAGAAAGAGAGAGAGCAAAAGTAATAAATAAATCTTTTTCAAAATCCTTTTTCACACTTGTCGGTCTTTTTACCACATACTTGCCAAAAATTTGAAACAGGAGAAGAAAACCCGCGACCGTCGTAATATTAGAAAAATAACAAATTAAATTCGATTTATTCGACATGATAAGAACATGTTGCATTCATTTTGGTACAAATGGGAAGAGAAAAAATAACGAACAATGTGTATATATTTTTAAAAAATTCTAAACGATGGGTTCGATTAATGATGGAGAAAATAATTTTTTTAATACATATAAGGAGTTCTTTTTCAACCGGGGCACTTTTTTTCACCGTTTCCAATTTTTTTCAAAATCTGCCAGTTTGGAATTTCAGTCAAAAGGAACGTCTATGATTTTGTAAGATTTTTTTAGGCGTCCGATCAGGATTTTCAATTTTTCATTACGAACACTATCTCAAAAAATATTCATCAAACAAAAAAAAAACATAGGAATAAGAACTTTTTTATTTTTTCCATTTTATCGATAAAAATTAAAATCATAATTTTTCTGCAATGAGAAAATGGAAATTTGGAAAAAAAATGAGAATAACATTTTTTTAAACCTAATAACACACTTTTGATTTCGGTAAAAATTTTATAGGATGTTTGTCATTAGGTAAAGAGTCTGCGAAAAAAAATTCAGAATGGCACCTGCAATGGGCACCTGCGATGAAAAAAAATATAAACCCCGCGAAATCTATATGCGGTTATAAGATTTCGCAGGGTTTTTATTTTTTTTCACCGTAACCATTGCAGTTGCCATTATGAAATTTGTTCGCAGACTCTTTACCCAATGACAGACATGAAAAAAAATAAAAATCCTGCGAAATCTTTATGCAGTTATGAAATTTCAAAGGGTTTTTATTTTTTTTTTCATCATAACCATTGCGGGTGCCATTTTGAAATTGTTTTCGCAAACTCTTTACCCAATGACAGACATTCTGTAAAATTTGTACCGAAATCGAAAGTGTGTTATTAGGTTTAAAAAAATGTTATTCTCATGTTTTTGTGAAATATCAATTTTCTCGATGCAGAAAAATTATGATTTTAATTTATTTCGATAAAGTGGATAAAATAAATAAGTTTTTCTTCTCATTTTTTTTTTGTTTGGTGAATATTTTTTGAGATCTAGTGTTCGTAATGAAAAGTGGAAAATCTTGAACCGACGCCTAATAAAATCTAAAAAAAATCACAGATGTTCCTTTTAACTAATATTTCAAACTGGCAGATTTTGAAAAAAATTGGAGAGGGTGAAAAAAAAGTGGCCCGGTGGAAAAAAAACTCCTCATATAAGCTTTGCTATACAGTCCGCTGGAGCTCCTCGAGTCGAGACATATTCATCATTAGTAAAGTAGGGTAAATGTAATTGACTCGAGACGCCCCTGTGTCTCAATCGATTATGATCAAAAGACTGATTTTTTAAATACATATATTTTTTAGGTGAATAAGTTTTGATTTGCTAATGAACATTTACTCATTCAAGACTCCACGGTTAAGGAAAGAATATATTTCCAGTATAGTTTCGATGTATTTGATATATATTTCCCGTCTTCCTGAATTTAACATATATTTCAAAATATATACAGTCAAACCTCGCTAACTCGCACCTCTATAACTCGAAAACCTCGATAAGTCTGACATGAGACTCAGTCTGTTTCCTTGCGAAAACTTTCGTCATTCGAAGAAAAACAGAGAATAACTCGAAGTTTTTCGAATGTATATCAAAGACCATTATTTTGCCTCTGTAACTCGAATTTAATGATACCCGACCTCTACAAGTCGAAGGTTACCTCTATAAGTCGAAGTTCTAATACTCAGATCTCTACAACTCGGAGCGCTTTATGCGATTACGTAAAACGCTACGCATTTTGTCCACATTTTTTAGTCCCGTGAAAAAATTTACAACGCTGCAATCGTGGCCAACGGTAAGCCCAATACTCGGCTGCCAAGTATTGGAAAACGACAGTGGGCCAAGCATGGGCTGATTGAACAACCATTGCTTGGCCATGGTTGTCATTTAGTACCGAAACCCGGTGAAATACCAAGGATTGGCCGAGAATCGGTTTTAGATCGGCTATCAACCGTCGATCGCCTTTTTTTCTCCCATCCTTGGGCCAATTCTAGTTTCTACGACTCATCTAATTTTCGATCGAGCCTCGAATAACTATTCCCAGATATATATTTTGCGTCATATTGTCGGCAACAGCACGTCACTCGAGAGCAAGCCCTGATGTCAGTAAACAGCTTTCTTCGTCCGCATTAAGCTCCATTCTAACGACACGAGATTACGTAATAATGTTGCATTAATGCTGCAAATATTCAGCTGCACATTTATAGCATATTTGCAACATGGCGTGCTGCTCATTTGCAGCATATTTGCAACCCGGCGTGCTGCATATTTACAGCATATTTGCAACACGGCGTGCTGTACATTTGCAGCGTATTTGCAACATGCCGTGCTACACATTTGCAGCATATTCACATAGTTCACTGCGGTTGAAACCATGTTTTGACGTTATATTGGCTTCACGTTGTGCTGCGTATTAGCAGCGTTTTCGCAGCACGTCGTAGCGCAAATGTGCCGTGCCATATTGCGTCCAGCTGAATTTTTTTTATATTCATCGGACTTTACTTAAATGCCCTTGGCGTGGCTTTATCGCATGTGAGAACAATAGCGAGAGGTGTGCGACACGTTATGACGGCTAGTTGAACGACATCATAAACAGCACGACGTGCTGCAATTAAGACGCAAATACGCAGCCACAACGTGCTGCAATTAAGACGCAAATACGCAGCACAGCGTGCTGTTACTTTGCTGCATTCTAATGCTAGATTTGAACATAGTTATAACGCAAATCTGACGGCACGTGGCGTCAATATGCTGCGTAATTCGGACGTAGAAAGCTATTTAATGACGACACGCTATGCCGTATTTTGCCGTCATAATTGCGTCACTGTGCCGTCATGCGATTTTCTACAGCATGTTTGTCTATCTGGGTTGATAACCAGCATCGGTTCGAGAGTGAGAAAAGAATGGCTATCAACGGTCGTCTAACGTTTTAAAATCAATGCAGGCCCAATGCTTGGCATTCTACCGATTTTCGATGTTCCATGAGAAAATTGGACGAGCATATTTATACCCAGGTGGGATTGGCCAGAGCTTAACACATGGCCCAGCATTGGCCCAATGCAGTGTGCCGATGCCGGTTTGTAACCTCGGGCCAGATCTGGCCAAGCTCACTATTTCTTAGCTTCTTTTATTTAGCGCTAATGAAATATTTATTTGCCTGCAATAAATAAGTTATTTGCTTCAAATGAAAATTTATTTGATAGTAATAAAAAATTTATTTAAAAATGCTCTTATTGAATTTATATTAGTTGCCACTGATAATTTTTTATTTGTTACAAATAACGAATTTATTTGGTCATGACCATCTGTTCCATGACCATCCATAATCCAAAAATGTGGGACTCACGATTAATATGGGAATATCGGAATAATATGGGAAATTAGGGAATTTTGATTAATATGAGAATATCCGAGATCATCCTATTTTTGGGTGTGAATAACTTTTTTGGCCAATCAGTCGTGGTTGTTTGCTCACTCGTGTGAATTATGCACGTTAACAACCTATTGACTTTTGAAGATTTCGATATATTCTTCGAACCCCGAATCGCAAAGAAAATCTCGCGTTTTCTCGTCCACATCACAATATTTCACTAAAATCACAAAATCACGTACAAACGGAAACGCGTACATACACGTAAATATGCCAACTCTGGACTGCTGAGCGTCGTCACGCCAGCGAGCGGCGCCATATTGTGCGCGCAGTACGACGCAGCGCACATTTAACTAAATTTTATTTGACGTAAATAAATTGCTATTTGAATTTAATGTTTTAAATAGATCATTTATTTGATTTAAGTAAATCGCTATTTCAACGAACCAATGTAAATGCACTGAGAAAAAAAAATGGTTGAATATGCAAAATCGTTTAGTTGAATACGTGCAACTAAATATTTAGTTGTGCAATCCAAATTTTTGTTGCCTGAACAATATTTCGGTCAACCGAAGCGCAGAATTATCCAAGAAACTAATTATTTAGTTAGACTAAATAAATATTTAGTTGCCCGTACTTAACTAACGATTTTGCATATTCAACAATTTTTTTTCTCAATATGTGGTATTTATTCGGCACCACTAAATAAATTTATATATTTGTTTCAAGTATGACTAAATGGCATGATCAAATAAAATCTTCGTCAATACAAATAAATCTTTATTGATTCTAAATAAAATTTTTGCAAATATGTGAATTTATTCGATTCTAATAAATTTTTTCTGTGGGTGTATCCGAGGCCTTCAAAAACTTTACGAATATGCTGTTCGAGGTCTTTGGAAACTCTACGTAGAGGCTGAAATTAAATAAAGAGGCTGTTCAGGGCCTTCAGAAACTCTACATAGAGGCTGGAACTCAATGGAGAGGCTGTCCGAGGCCTTCAGAAACTCTACGGGGAGGCTCACGGAGGCCTTCAGAAGCTCTACGAAGAGGCTGTCCAAAGAGGCACGATTCCAGCGTTGTAAATCGATTATAATATTGCCCAAAAGTTATAAATAAATTGTTTAAACAAATAATTATTCAACAATTTTTAAGTAAGTTCTTTTTTTTCTTGAACAAATCCAATGCGTTAATTTTTCCGAACGCATTTTTTTTCTGAACGTTTTTTCAGAATTTTCTTTCTATTCTGATATTCCCGTTTTGAAATTTTTAGAATAGCCTTATTTATGTATTGGTTGGCCTAGTGTCTTTGAAACTTTTCCAGTACGTAAATATTTTACTGGCGTATATTTCATAAATATGATATACATACACGAATATTATAACTAGTCGATGGTGTAATGGTTAGCGTGTCAGCGTTTCTTTGGTCCACTCTATACAAGGAAAATTAAGGGGGTCCTATCAGCGTGAAATCGGCAAAAAATCATTTTTTTTAAATTTTTTTTTTTTCTTCACAAACTCTTTTGCACTTATTTACCAAGTCATAGACCCGAATGTTAAAGAATGGCAAAGTTACAAGCGAATCTGTAAAAAAAGAATTTTGAAAATTGAGAAATCCATTTTCAAAATTCCGCATTTTTTTTCACAGATTCTGGATCATAAATAAGTAATTTATATCATGATTAGAAAGTGGGATGCGGCTGTCTTATATTTTTTTTATAATTTTTTGTTTGTTTCTTAAATAAAAATAAAAAATTCTAATATTCTTTCTAAAAATGAAAAAAAATAGATAAAAATAAAACATGTTTCGGAAAATTGCGATATTTTGCAAATTTTCCAAAGTAAGTGAGAAAAATCTTTTATTGAAAAAAAATATTCTCATTTATTATGAAAAAAATTCAAAATATCAAAATTTTTCAAGACGTGTTTTATTTTTATTTTATTTTTCACTTCTATGAGGAATATTAGGAATTACTTTTTTTATTTTATCTTTGAAACTCAAAATAAAAAAATATTTTACAAAATATGAGGCAGCTGCACCCTACTTTCTAATCATGATAGATATTACTTATTTGTAACTCGAAATCTGTAGAAAAAATTGCAGAATTTTGAAAATGGTGCTTTTCCAGTTATTCCTTTTTTACACACAAACGATCGTCGTGCCACTTGAAGGAGTGATGAAATAATTCTGTAAAAAAATTAGGCTGTTTTTTAAGTGGAATCAATACGAAAAAGGATCCGATTACCTGAGGGAAATGACTCGTCGATTTCACTTGGAATGCCTCATATGTATATATATATATATACATATATATATATATATATATACAATTGATTATTCATTCACATTCCTGTAGAGTAGGTAAAAAAATAATTATTCTACTGTTAAATCGAAATTTGAATATCGCGCGATTGCGCCCTTGCAACTCTGCGGACCAATCGAAACGCTTGAAAGGAGTGACTACGGGCCAATCAAAAAAGTTGTCGCAAGTGATCAGAAAGCGTAACAGAAATGAACAGAAAACAAACGTTTGAGCGTGGCTTATCATTTTTTTATTGTATTCACTTATTTTTATCGAGTGTTTATTTATTTGTTCAAACGCAATATAAAATATCTTAACCGATCGAGAAATGACGTGAAAGTGCTTTTTCGATCTCGACAAACGACACGAGCAGTTTTACAGTGGTGAGTGATACGTCAGTTCATATATACGTTTATTATATTCAATTATTTGTAAGAACAATGTATTCGTCGTCTTCACTAAATAATCGAATTGATTTTCATATTTATTTACACTTTTTCCAGTAAGTGAATTCAATTCCGTGCCTTATATGTACAAGATAACCTCCAAACTGTCAACGGATTGGAGGTTATATTATAATAATTTTATAGCATTTTTGGTGTAAAAATATTTGCAAATATTAAAAATAATTACAAAAATAAATATTAATAAACCACGAAAAGCGTGTTAAAAAAAATTTCCTGCATGCAATAACCATGGAAAATATTGTTTGTTATGCAGATGCAGTAATCGGTGGAGCGAAGGACTGAGGAAACGTTTTTCCACACCTTCGACTTTGGAGGCTGTTTCCCAAAACCTGGATCTTCAAAAACTCTGCGCGCAATCCTGACCAAACCGCTTCATGGATTTTATCCTACGACGTCTCATTTTCTTTGTAACACTTTTATGGACCGCTTGAGCGTGGCACATTTTTATTATAATCAATATTGTTTTGTGTGTAGTGCTCTAAAAACCAAAAATGGGTCAACGATTTAAAAAGTGGCCTGTAACTCCAAAATAAAGATCCGAAAAAAATGTGCCGCGCTCAAGCGGTTCGCAAAAGTTTTACAAAGAAAATGAGACGTCGTAGGATAAGATCCGTCAAGCGGTTTGGTCAGAACTGCGTGCAGCGTGTGAAAATCAAAAATTGATTTGTGAGAGAACCGCTGCACCTTAAGGGCTCTAACTAGCATCAAAAGTTGCTACATTCAATACATCAAATTGGAGACTATCTGTGAAATTTCTACAAATACCATGAACATTTATATTGATGTTTAAAAATCGGCATTTTGACGCTGTCAGTCTCCCCTTAATCAGTCAAAAAAATGGAGTAATTTTCAAAAGATCTTTTTTTTAATATTCAATTCATCTTCAATTCCAAGATACGCGTAAAAAAGGAGGGTCGAGGGTTCGATTCCGGTGCCCTAACAAACCAAGCCACTTAAAAGCGACCATGAAAAAACGGGTCTTTTTGCGGTCGCTTTACCCCGCTGAAATTGAGAATTTGACCGGTCGCTTCTTGATCGCACCACGGTTTTCGTGGTGACACCACGGTCGCTTCGTGGTCACACCACGGTCGCTGTTCTAGATGGCGCCACCATCGAGAGCGACCATTCGGTCGCTAATCCCCGCTGAAATTAAGAATTCGACCAGAAAACGACCGCAACCGAGTGAACCGAGCGGTCACTAGTCACTAGTAGGGTGGCGACGCCTTTAATTTTTTTTTCAATTATTTTATTCCCCGATTCTATATAATATTTAAAAAATGATCAAACATTAGTAAAAAACGTGATTTTATCAAAATTATAAGCAAATTTATATTAGAAACAAAATGAACGCCCAGCTAATACTGGGAGACTACAGATCGACTTTAATCCCGAACATAGTCCCAATCGTACTAAATATTTTATTTCAACATTGTCAATAGTCGCCCAGAGATCGGCCAAGTATAATACATGATGCTTGACTAATTGTATCAGCCAGCATTTATCGGTCGTAGGACCGTGCCTACTGCTCCAGTACTGGGCAGCTGTTGGGCCGATCACACCCAATCGTCGCGCTTCTGGCGAATTTGGTTGGCGCAATGCTGGGCCAACGATAAACCCGTTGTAAATTTTTTCATGGGTATCTGTTTTACTCTGTACGTGGCGCTAGTTTTGTCTTAAATACGCTTTACAGCGTGCAGAAGACTACTAGCGCTACGAGTGACGGAATTTGACGTAAAAAAAGACGGACTTCGAACGAAGCTCGAACTTTCATAGAAAAATCTATTAACATTGATGATAACGTATTCGTAGCTCTGTTCGCAGTTGAAAATGGGATTCACAACTCTGTTCACGGTCAAAAATGCAATTGACGGCCAGCATAAGTTAAAACAGAGCAAAATAACAGATTTTTTCCTAAACCCTATGTATGATAGTGAATGAACAACGATTGCCTACCATGTACATATGTACGAAAATATGTTACATTTTGTATAACTTGTATGTACTTCCCAAAATAAAGAATATTTCCACTATATTTTGCGAATTTTTACGAGCCTCCGGAAGTGGAATATTGTTTTGGTCACCCTCTATAACTCGAAAACTTCGATAAGTCGAAACCTCTTTTACTCGAAGAATCTACCTCTGCCCCTGAAATTCGAGTTACCAAGGTTCGACTGTAGCAAGTATTTAACTTTTTGAACATTATATATTTAATATTGTTAAAAGGTGTTTCTCTTTCACTCGAAAAACCCCTCTCTTGTGGGCACTCTTATTTTCCTCAGGATTGCACGAATAAATAACAACACGTTGCGTAGATATAAAGAGAGGTGCCGGTATTTTTATTATATCTTTTGAGGCACGATTAATTTACCTTGAAGATGACTGAAAGCCTGACATAATTAAATATACATAAATATACATAAATATACGACGCGGAATACACACTGTGCAATAGCGACGAAACTACTAATCTGAATACTATCACAGGAGTACACGAAAACGTCGTGTCTCATATATGGGCCTCGTGTCCGCCGTACCACAAGATGGCGGACACGAACACACTGAGGCTCAGTTATACCACATGTATCAGCCTATTGCACGCTAACCCGGTATATACGCTGCACTTCACGTCTGCGACTCACTTGTTCGATCGCTCGCTATCGACTTCTACTCTTTCTTCAGCAATACATGCCCGACTCTTTACGTCTACTCGCTTGGCTGTAACGTTTACGCTCAACTCTCCGTTCTCAACTTCAACATTCACTCTCTTGATTTCTCTTTCTCTACTATGTTTCGTCATGGTACGACTTTTTGCTCATCAATCAGCGATGAATCCATCGATCACGCCATATCACGTAATATCACGCGATCTCGCTTTTTTGCGCATCTCGCTACGCGCTTATTACACGGCACTTTCCCCGTGCTTTACAGCATGGCATCTGCCAACACGAAATAATCCCCAGCACCACTCTTTTCGCGCGGGTTATTCAAACGACACAACAATTACTTTAACAACTCGGCCCTCCTGAATACGCTCGCCCTCGAGCGTGGCCGTTGTGCATAAATTCGTAATAATTTAAATCGATCACAACAATAACCATAACGATTGGTCACACACAGCCTCAAAAATAGCAATTTCTCACAACATCAAAAATAACATTGCTCACAGCATCAAAAACACAAAATATCAATTTGTTCGAATGGCACATTATCTTAACTCAGTATTTTACATTATTCAATAAATGTTTACGGTCTTCAACAACTCAGAGTCTCTCAAACGTTCCAATACTCGTCTGGAACGCCGTGGTCTAGACGACTAAAGGAAAAGGAAAGGTTTCTTTTTTAGTCTTTCTAGTTACATTTTCAGTCTTTCTTTCATTATCTCTGAAATCACAACCATGATATTCATTACTCGACAAATTACGTGAATTACGTTGAATTCTCGTAAACAATACAACCTACAAGATATACATGTTTTTTACGAACTCTTAATGTCTCTAATCGTCTAAACGTACGGAACTTCGACGTTTTGTACTTTGCTGCTCTCTTCTTTCTTCTCTTCCGTTGATATTGGACACTTATCTCCATCCTGTTGCAGTCAGGTGATCTTGCATTCAAGATGTCAGTTGATCGTTCTTTCGCAATGGATCGTCCTCGGAACTTCCATTTATTAAGTCTCGACGTCAAATCAAACAACCTCAATAAGTGTAACGCTTATCGTATTGAGTTTCTCCTCTCGATTCTTCCTTGCTTACGTCTTGTTGACCTTGTGACCCAAATCCATATTGCATCAACCAAAACAGCAAGAGCCGCTCCAATTGTACCTAGGACACCAATAATACCGATGCCCTATCTCGATGATGGAAGATCTATGTGAACTCTAGGGTTTATTCCGCGCATGGAGGAATTCGTCTGACTGCAATAATTGCTCTTGATCCTCAATAAACCTCAATAATTGCTCTTGATCGTCTTAATACTTTCAGACACATTATTCGCACACTCAAGATCTCTCCACTCGTTCGAATTACAATCTTGATATTTGCTGTTCGGTTGCTCTACGTCGAGCACAACCTCGGATGACTGTTCTTCTCCAACGTCGATCTCTTCCGATGGTAAAGTCGTACTCTCCTGCGAAGATGTGTCGGTAATCGGAAGTTGAGCAGGCTCTTCCGCTTCCGTCTCACTCTCGTTTACACTCACTTGCTCGTCGAAATTCACCTTACAGACTGGTACTACGTCTTCCTCACGATCATTCACGACGTCGGTAAAGTTTATCGTTCGCGGTGGTAATACCACTGCCTGAGTTCTCGTGACATGCGACAGCTTCACATTCACGTTGTTCGACAACTCGGGGTTCTCCCGAAATGTAAATGTACCTCTCGTCTTGTAATAATCAACATGCTGTTGGTCGATAAAGGTGCGCCCTTTAAGGACGTCCACCTGCTACAAATCGTCCGGTACGACTCGCATTATAACGTCACTTACTTTGACATTATCAATCACTATGGTCGCTATGACGGCCCCGGAACTCATGACTCTAAACTTTGGCGGACGAAATGCCTTCAATGACCACTGACCATCAACGTTCTCAAATCGCTCTCTCAACGCTCGTGATTTTCGAATCGGGCAAACTGCTCTGCCGGTAACGATAAACACAGAAATTTCACGTCCATTAATCGTAGCTTCTTTCAAATATTTTGTCGCATTCGAATCAGTCAATTGTCCAATGATACTCACGGTATTGTCACTCTTAGTTGGACAGTTTCCACTCACATGTTCCTTTTGACGACACTTATAACACGCCAATTCACGTTTTGGTTCTGGACACTCACGTGCAATATGTCCCGTTTTACGAGAATTAAAACATTTACGCGAACTATCACTCAGAACTCTCGGTGCGGCACTAGATTCTCGTTTTTCCTGCTGATCACTCGTGTCTTTCACTTCATCGTCTTTATCGCTGGTACCCGAATTATCGTCACGTTGTTTCGGTTTCGCACCAGGTGCACCTCTCGTGGCTCTCGCATGGTCAGCACGCTTTCCAATAATGTTGTCGTAATAGATCAGATCGTGAAACAGGGCGGTCTCATCATGTTGTGTCGTCGGCATCACAACATTTGCCAACTCTCGTGACCACAAACCTGCGAGCACTTCCGCTTTGAGTTCCCGATATGGCAGTCCCACCGCCTTGCATAATTTAACTTTTTCATGAAAATATAAAATCAATGCCTCGTTTCTTCCTTGCACACGATTCTGCATCCTGCTCCACTGAGCCGATTATCCGTCACTAAAAATAAATGTCTCGGATTTTTTAACGAAATCATTCCCATGTCGACAATTCAGACATATTTCCATGAAGCCACTCTTTTGCACCACCTTGCATATGCATTCGCGCTGCTTCAAGCAAGTAGTCTACCGGCCACTGATGTAGGCGCCGCATAGATTCCAAATTGTCTATCCACTCGCGAGCGCGCACTTGATCGTTGTCACCCGTGAATATATTGATGTTTCGTGACCAATCTGTTATCACATGGTAACTCGGTGTCGTCACCGCCTCCGCTGCAGGTACCGTTTGCTGCTGATTTCTGAGCAGACACGTGGAAAGTTGCGCCTCGTCATCGCGGTTCTCATTCGCTAAGAGATTACGTACCGCTGCGGCTAACGGATCATTGGCTGGCGCTGCCTCACGTGAAGAAGATCGAAATGGTGGAGATCTCCCCGACGAGCGCGAGTCGTCGTGATGGATTTCCACCCTGTCATTCTGCGCATAACCGTTATTTGCCAGAAGACGCTCTCTTAATGGCCGCTTGTTCGATGTCATAGCGACGCTCGCATTATCGTCCAAAATGCCGCCATCTTGCGACACCTTACGACTCATCGACGTGCTCACTTGGCCTAACGCCATCTCATCCATACCCGTGCTTGATTTCCTTCCACGGCCACAACCTACCGTAGTGTTACGATTATCTGCGATTTGATCACTTCGATCAAGACCCATTTTGAGAATTTCAGCCAACGCAAATGTCTCAAATTCTTGCTCGTTCATCATGAGCCAATTACTTAGTCACTTTTTCGCGCACACAGCACTTTTCGTAAAATGTTCCGTCTCTACACTTTCCGGTAGATACCTCGTGGTATCCCTCTTCTGAATGTGAAATGCGTTTAACATTCACTCGAAAATTAGTGATCGTCTTCAATCGGCGAACTAAACACCCCCTTCTCCACAACTATCCCAAGCACAGCGGATAAGGAAGGAGTCGTATCCCTCTTTTGAATGTTAAATGCATTTAACATTCACTCGAAATCACAACTATCCCAAATACAGCGGATAGGGAAGGAGTCGTATCCCTGTTCTGAATATTAAATGCGTTTAACATTCACTCGAAATCACAACTATCCCAAACACAGCGGATAAGGAAGGAGTCGTATCGCTCTTCTGAATATTAAATGGGTTTTTCTTTCACACTCGAAAAACCCCTCTCTTGTGGGCACACTAATTTTTCTGCAGGATCACAGGAATAAATAACAACACGTTGCGTAGATGTAAAGAAAGGTGCCAGTATTTTATTATGACTTTTGAGGCACGAATAATTTACGTTGAAGATGGCTGAAGGCCTGACATAATTAAATAGACATAAATATACATAAATATACGATGCAGACTACACACTGTCCATTAGCGACAAAACTACTACTCCGAATACTATCACAGGAGCACACGATACCGCCGTGTCTCATATACGGGCCTCGTGTCCGCGGTACCACAAAATGGCAGACAACGAGCACACTGCGGCTCAGCTATATCACATGTATCAGCCTATTGCACGCTCACCCAGTATATACGCCGTACTTCGCGTCTGTGACTTACTTCTTCGATCGCTCGCTATCGACTTCTTCTCTTTCTTCGGCAACGCATGCCTGACTCTCTACTTCTACTTGCTGTGACGTTCTATGCTCGACTCTCCGTTCTCAACTTCCATATTCACTCTCGCGATTTCTCTTTCTCTACGATGCTCCGTCATCGTCCGACTTTTCGCTCATCAGTCAGGGATAAATCCATCGATCACGCCATATCACGTGATGTCACACGATCTCGCTCTTTTGCGCATCTCGCTATGTGCTTATTACACGGCACTTTCTCTGTGCTTTACAACATGGCGTCTGCCAACACGAAGAAACCCCCAGCGCCACTCTTTTCGCGCGGGTTATTCAAACGACACAAAAATTACTTTAACATTACTGAAACGCACTAAATCTTCGGGGATATAAACCGAATAGTTACTAAAGAAAATGCTCTCGGAGTTTGAGAATTATATTTCCTTTGCCTAGTTTTTATGGTCAAGACTCGGAGACGGTGGACATATTTTGCGTAAGCTATCCATATGTTCGAAGATTTTGTAAAAATGAAAAAGTAGAAATGATTGTTTTTGAGAAATTATCATTTACTTTTTACTAATTTTGTTATGCTGAACATACAGCGTAAATGAACGAAACCAGAAATGCGAAATGCAAAGAAGGTGAAATCTCTAGGTGGCACTGTTCAATATGGTTTAAGAAGAATTGAAACGACTGATAGTCCTCTAAACCGAAGACAATCAGGAAAAGAAAAAATATATATTGTATATAATATAACGCCTCAGGAAATTTGGATTCCAGTAGGGTCATTGTCAAAAGATAGACGAAAATCATCGTTTGATCTGGCTGCTAAGTTTGCGAAACCGACAGAATGTTGTTTCTTCTCGGACAGTGAGACGAAGGCTCATGGTAGGTGGCCCGAAAGAAGTTCTGATGGTCCGAATAGACGAAGATTAAACATTCACCATGGGCGACAATAATCGGCATATGTCCGAAGAAGATTGGTCTAAAATAAAATAGTCTAACGAATCGAAGCTTGTAGTAAGGATACCCATTATTGTGTTTAAAAAAAATTATTATGCTTTGTTGCAATCTGTTTTTGTGTCCAAATCGATATTCAATTATTTAAAATAGATGTCGGTGACTTTTAGCTCCTATTAAACAATTTATCTTGTTTTCTCACTGCGCTAAAAGAAATAGCAATTGCTGACGCCTTCGCAAGCTTAGCAGTTGGATGAAACGATATTTTTCATTCATTTTATAAAGAAGGCTATTTGATCTTTTGACGATGTTCTAATTTTTTTTCTTTCTAATTTACGATGATTTAGATTACTACCAGTCATTTCAACCCTTTTTATACCACATTGGACAGGGCAAGCTGATTATCTCACCTCTTTTGCAATCCGCGTCGGTTATCGCTCACCGGTACCAAATTTCGATTTTGATTCAGTTAACGAAGCTCAGCTCATTTTTTGGGCATATTAAAGCATATTCTTTGAGCATTTTTTACATGGAGATCGTCGAAATGTTGAAGTCAAAAGCAACATTTTTTATCAACGTTTCGGTTACGAGAAAACGATTCGGGTATAGGAAAACGTTTCGGGTAGGAGAATCCGTGACTAACCCAAAAAAATATAGGTACCTAATTAGTCAAGGCTGAAAATAAAAATGAAATTCACCCGAAGTTGCTGAATTAAAAAATCTGATTTAATTCACAGATATTCTGCTCAACAAATACTAAAAACCGACAAAGTTTTGAAAATATCCGCGAGGCTTACTAACAAAGATGGCGCGAAAAGTGGAGGATTCTCCCTATTTATTTTTTATTAACTTTCATAAACAGTACTAGAAAAAAGATTTCCTGGAATGTATTAGGATACACAATGTTGGCATTAGCAAAGCTTACATTTTTTTAAATTATATATTAAAATGTCATCATAGTAACATCAAAGAAATGTCCCTCGTCAATGTATGCGGTTCATTGATTGTAAAAAGAAACGTGCAGATTCGAGACTTAAATATCGTTTCTTAACCGATGAGGTTTCCTGATAGAAGAAGCTTTGTAATGAGGCGGCGGTTTTATATTGTAGCAGTTCTATATTATAAAATTGCAATTTTTTAATTATAGAATTAACGTACGATAAAGTCATCACTGCATTTTTAAAACTATTTATCTAATAGGTTTGAGCGCTTTGAAACTTTCGAATTTCCTAACAAAATTCTGCAAAAATTGTAGCAAGCAAAGGCTGTTTGCTTCTCAGCTTAGATGCAAAATTTCGGCTTGAACACCCTGTGTAAGAATCGCGATCAAGAAAACGTCAGGGGTGGACCCTGACTCACCCTCCTTAAGTGGTGTAAGGAAATAATTAAGCTATCTTTATCATGGTTTGCTTTGCCATATAATTTCCAACTAGCTGTGAACCGATCTGGCTGACCTCATCAGATCTCTGAATAAAAAAAATCGTTCATAACTGCTAGTTTTATTTAAAATTTCAGAGAAAAGACTTATTTTTGTTTTATTGTTTTTAAAGATCGTATTATATTGAAAAAAGAGAATGAAAAAATGTTGCTACTGGGGTTTGACCTCGCGACGACTTATTCCGTGGCTGTGTCCAAATAAAATACATTTTTTATCAGTTGTAGCTTAAAATTAACTCAATAGTGATCTTTTTTTACTGATTCATGCTCTTTACTGTGGCCCCAAACCCGACACTATACTCCCCTCTCGAGGAAGCCAACAGAAAAGCATCAATGCATGAAAAACGGCGTTGACAAAAAATTGCCATTCAAGCGATTTTTGTCAGCCTGAAAAACATGCCCAGATAGACATTTTGCGTCATATTGCCGGGAACAGCACGTCACTCGAGAGCAAGCCGCCGCGTCAGTAAACAACTTTTTACGTCCGCAGTAAGCTCCATTCTAATGACACGACATTACGTAATAATGTTGTAATAATACTGCAAATATGCAGCTGCACATTTGTAGCATATTTGCAACACGGCGTGCTGCTCATTTGCAGCATATTTGCAACCCGGCGTGCTGCACATTTACAGCATATTTGCAACACGGCGTGCTGCACATTTGCAGCATATTCACAGCTCACTGTGCTTTAAACCTTGTTTTGACGTTATATTGGCGTCACGCTGGGCTGCGTATTAGTAGCGTTTTTGCAGCACGTTGTGGCGCAAACTTGCCGTGTCATATTGCATCAAGCTGAATTTTTTTAGATATTATTCGGACTTTACTTAAATGCCCTTGGCGTGACTTCATCGCATGTGAGAACAATAGCGAGGGATGTGCGACATGTTGTGACGGCTAGCTGAAGTACAAGATAAACAGCACGACGTGCTGCAATTAAGACGCAAATACGTAGCACATTGCTGTTATTTGGCTGCATTCTAACGTTAGATCTTAACATAGTTATAACGCAAATCTGACGGCGCGTGGCGTCAAGATGCTGCGTAATTCGGACGTAGAAAGCTATTGAATGACGACACTCTATGCCGTATTTTGCCATCATAATTGCGTTACTGTGCCGTCATGCGATTTTCCACAGCACGTTTGTCTATCTGAGTGTCTGCTATGTAAATTGTGGTCAATTATCATTGATTTTGTTATCGCAATAGTTTTGGAATTTTTATCACACGAAATGTCGCAGTTACAATAATGGACAATATATTTTTGGCTCGTCAACAGGTACATCAAACGAGGATTTGTTGCCACAATTACTTGGGATGTTCGACGAGCTGGCTCGTCGTGGCAAAGACTCTTCTTGCCGAGATTTACAAACGAGTGGTGCCTGCAACATACCGATTGCCATACAGAAACGTCTTAATCTCGTGGCACACTCGCATCGTGGCTCCATATTCGGTCAACTCGTTTCGTCGGATACGACGACGATTATCGTGCCATCTCAATTACAGAAGGACTCGAGGATGCAAGGAAGACAGTCGCTGGGGAGAAGACAACAAGAAGAGGATAAAAAGGACGAGGAGAATCAAGAAGATAGGGAGGAAGAAGAAAACGAAGGTACGAGATGGCAACAAATCCAAACAACGAGGGGAAACAAAAATTTCGTGAATTCTAACAATGGTACGGAAACTCGAATAGAAAGCGATATCGCGAGCTACACAACAATTGTGACACCGGGGATCGATACCAAAACGAGATTGGAGATTGTAAACGAAAAATCGATTTATCGCCGTAAAACAAATGTTGCTTCATTGAGATACAACAAACGTTGCAGCGAACGCGATATTATCGAGAGTAGACCACTTTCCGGAAGTTCAATTGCATCCAGCACATCGTCAAGCGGTTGCAGCAATCAGGGCAACGGTAATGCCAGGAATCTTTATTTGGCATCAGTCGAATCTTTGGCAGATACGTGCGCGAGCTCACAAGGTAATTTTCATTGGTGCAGTGATTATCCATACTTTTCTAAATGCGGGTTATCCGAGGAAAAAGGAATTATTCATATTGAAAATTTGCGCATCTAATTTCTTGCACCGCTCACCCAGCCCCGTTCATGAGCATTTCTTTAAAATATTTTGTTACGCGTACCTATATTCATTAATTATCGCTTCCTCATAAAAGAACCCGAACGAACCATGAAAACAAAGACAAAAGTAATATGTCCAAGTTTCCAAGTTGCACAATATTTTCATAATTTTTGAAAAAATTCATATTCTCATTATAACTTTGAATACCTTAACTCAATCGTTTTACATCTGATGTCAAGTGTTCTTATCATTCATTGTGTTTTTTTTTTTAACGGAACTTCTTAGCAGATCGTTCAAAATCTAATATTTATCGCCACCCACTAAGAAAGCATATTAGAAAGCGTGGAGGAAATTTTCTTGAAAATCGCACAGAACGAAGGAAAGATGGAGGTGGACGATTGTAAATGGTTCTTACATTTCGAATCAGTTGCTCAGGGCGTTCTCTAGAAACATTCAGGTGGATTTTCACATCATCCCCATGGCCTCTGCATCATGCTCCCACCAGGACCCCAGCGTCCTTCAAAAGCCCCGAAAAAAAGTTTTTTTTCACAAATATTCACTCTTTTATGTGTGGCTCTAGGCTCTGGTGACAGTGGAGTTATAACGATATCCGAAGCCAGCTGTAGAGTTCGCGATGGCGATGTCAGACAACGAAGAAACAACTTGGAGATCGATTCATCAATTTATCACCGACCACGATATTGCGATGCTCATCGCAATCCCGTTGAGAGAGTATTATTAGAAATCGTCGATACCGAGGCCATATACGTTGAGCATCTGCGACAAGTTATTCAAGTAATGTGATTTATTCAATTGGTATCAAATCGTAAGTCATGCTTTGAATGTTTATCGTCTCAACAAAAATGTTGTCAAAAATATTTGTTTCCAAACGGTGGTCTAAGGAAAAAAAGAAAATGTATTGAGCTTCGCCTGATTTTCAAATGAACCGCCTAGTTGGACGTGTATTGTCTTCTTCAAACATGAATTGCAACTGCCAGAAGTATTATTGCTATATATATACATATGGGGCATTCCATATGAAACCAACCTACCGTAACCCCGACGATTTTTTATTTTGTTGCAAATTTTCCCATTTTTTGTGCGTACCAAAAGCAGTCTCAGAATTTTTTATATTTTTGTCTCATACCCTCCAAATACAATAAGTTGTTGAAAATATTGCACAATTTTTTTTAAATGCTCGTAACTTCTTAAAAAATAGAGGTCTTAAAATAAAATAGATCATTTTTTTCGTTCTGAGTTGTAGTTCTATAAAAAAAAATACAAAAAAAAGATCGAAATTCATTTTCATATGTTTTTTTCAGTTTTTAACCCAAAACATTTTTTTTTTAACTTGGCGCATTTGGATTTTTTTGAAAAAACTCACCACTTTTGAAGAAACATTTTTACAAGTGCGAAAAAATTGGTAGCTTGTGATATTCATAACTTGTATTTTTTGCTTATTTTTGAAGTTATACGTAACACTAAACAAGTAAGACAAATCACGACTGCGGCGCTTATTCACACCTGATCCATCTACCGCGTCATCCCAACTCATTAGTTGGGATGATGCGGCATGATGATTATTTCGTGAAAGTGATCGCAGAAAAATCTATTATTAATATAATGTTATTATTAAATGCAAGCACTAGTTGAGACCGGGAAACTACTGCCCCAGCAAGTCCTGCAACCGTTCCTTCGGGAGGACATTGACCGTAAAGGAACCGAAAAAGGAACCACAGGTCCTTTACGCATTTTTTCAGCCATCTCAAGGAACCTTGAGGGACTTATTCGGTCTGTTCCTTCATGGTTCCTTCACCAATTTTTTCAGTTCCTCGTAGGCCCCTCTGAAAAATAGCGGGATGGTTCCATACAGTTCCTCATGATCCCCCGTGGTTCCACAGTTGTTTATGATTCTAACCGTTTCTTCACTGTTCCTTTGCGGGTTTTCCGCGGTTCACTATGGTTTCTTACGATACTGTGGTTTCGCATAATTAAATTTGCACAACTAAAATACATTTGGGTTAATTTCTGTGCTTTTGAAACTGGGTGTCTTTCGTGGTTCCGTCAATTCCTTTCTAATTGGTTCCTCGTGTTTTCTCGAGATATTCGAAAAAATGCGCAAAGGAACCTAAGTTCCTTTGTGGTTCCTCAGGACGGTTGCAGGAATTGCTAGGGTGTGTTTACATTTTTCTGCAATCATTTTCACGAAATCGGTTGTTACATGGAATGATACTGAAACCGTGGCGTTTTCAAAAAGGTGACAATGAGAAATAAATAAAAGCAAAATATTGGATTGTTATAATCTCTCATATTTAACGCACATTAATGCCAGCAGAATTATGTCGAAGTTTCGCGATCAATATTGTAATGGATTCGAATTAGAACATGACAGAACTGGCAAAAATTGACGCAAAATACCTAAGCACCACCTCAATCGGTTAAAATTGGCTCCAGGCGATAGCCTTATGTGTTTCGTGTTACAAAAAAAATGTTGGGAGAAAATTCGTCAAAACGGCACGGAAGGCATCGATGAATGCAAAAATCTTCATGAAGGTCATCATACCAACGTCAATTTCAAGACTGACAATTAAATAAATTCTTAAATATTAGTCAACGGAATAACGGATGAATATGAGAGGTTAACAATTGAATATTTAATTTCTATTCGTTTCTCATTGTCACCTTTTTGAAAACGACACGGTTTCAGTATCATTCCATCTAAGAACCGTTAATATTTATTCGTTTTTAACGTTAAAGTATTAATACGTTATTTGATGATTTCGTGAAAATCAGCACAGCAGCGGTCATTTGTCTGCCTTTTTCAGTGTTATGTATAACTTCAAAAATAGACAAAAAATACAAGTAATAAATACAGCAAGCTACGGATTTTTTGGTACTTGTAAAAATATCCCTCAGAAAGAGGTGAATTTTTTGAAATGAATCAAAATGGTACGAGTTAAAAAAAATATCTAGGGCTTATAACTGAAAAAAAATCATAAAATTAATTTCAATATTTTTATTTTATTTTTTTTATAAAGCTACAACTCCAGACACAAAAGTGATCTTCTATTTTATTTTAATATCTCTGTTTTCTTTAAAGTTGAGAATTTAAAAAAATTGGGTGAAAAATTTCAAAAAAAATTTCGTGGTCAAAAGGGATGAGACAAAAATCTGAAAAAATTCCAAAATACTGCTTTTAGTACGTACAAAAAATAGGAAAACTTTCAACAAAATGAAAAATGGTCGGGGTTACGGATTGAGCGGTTTCGTATGGAATGCTCCATATACCGGGTGTCCCATTTTAATCTTACAGTTGATTTATTTTGAAAAATATTGCTCTGATCAAAAATTGAGTTCAATGAAACTTTTAGGGTTCAGAGGGGTACGTGCAAAAAATTTTTTTGTTTTGGTCCGAAATTCAAAATGGCGGCGCTAAGATAGCTAACATGTTTTTTTTAAATGGAAACATGATTTTTTTTCAACAAAAATTTTTTCAGATCAAATCTAACATCTTTTGTAGGAACATTTTTTTGATACAGCCTATAATAGAGGGTGTCCCATTTTAATCTAACAGCTGAATTATCTTGAAAAATACTGCTTCAATAAAAAATTGAGTGGGATGAAACTTTTAGGGTTCAGAAGGGGACGTTCAAAAAAAAATTTTGTTTCGGTCCAAAATTCAAGATGGCAGCGTTAAGATGGCTGACATGTTTTTTTAAAATGGAAACATGATTTTTTTTTACCAAAAAATTTTTCAGATCAAATCTAACATCTTTTGTGAGAATATTTTTTTTATAACCCGGGTATTTTAGACTAGATCGCCATTTTTGACTATTTTAGCGTTATGCAGCATAATGACGACGCCGAAGAGGATTTAGAAGACCTCCTCGGCTTCGTCATTATGCTGCATAGGGCTAAAATAGTCAAAAATGGTGATCTAGTCTAAAATATCCTGGCTATAAAAAAAATATTCCTACAAAAGATGTTAGATTTGATCTGAACAATTTTTTGGTAAAAAAAAATCATGTTTCCATTTTTAAAGAAACATGTCAGCCATATTAACGCCGCCATCTTGAATTTTGGACCAAAACAAAAATTTTTTTTGAACGTCCCCTTCTGAACCCTAAAAGTTTCATTCCACTCAATTTTTTATCTGAGCAGTATTTTTCAAGATAATTCAGCTGTTAGATTAAAATGGGACACCCTCTATTATAGGCTGTATCAAAAAAATGTTCCCACAAAAGATGTTAGATTTAATCTGAACAAATTTTTGGTGAAAAAAGAAAATCATGTTTCCATTTTAAAAAAACATGTTAGCCATCTTAACGCCGCCATTTTGAATTTTAGACTAAAACAACAATTTTTTTTGAACGTCCCCCTCTGAACCCTAAAAGTTTCATCCGACTCAATTTTCGATCAGAGCAATATTTTTCAAAATAAATCAACTGTAAGATTAAAATGGGACACCCGGTATATAATTAATAAAACGGACATGTCTTTGAATGAAAACTCTGGGGAACTGCGCGAGCTATTATAGAACCCATCAACATACAATTCAGATCTTTCGTTTCTTTAAATTAGCACCTCTACATGCCAGTTTGTAATTAATGCATCATCGCTGATTCTCTATCATGAGTTGACCCTTCTATTCATGTATGTCATTTTTCAACTAGACCATCATAGGAAGAACCTCAATCAAATATGATTTCTCATTTGACCGATTTCCAAATCGCTGTTTCATTGCACTGAACACTTACTAACAATCTTTTTTATTATTTCAGGGCTATCTTATATTGTGGAGGAATGATCCAGCGTGTTTGGTGCAGCAAATGCAACTCAACGATTTGTTCAGCAACATCGAAGATATTTTTGAGTTCAATAGGTATTTTTACAAGTGCTTCACTATTTAAAACAAAAATTCAATTATAAACTTGCGCATTGCTCTTTTATAAAATTATTCATTAAATGAATTTTATTTATTCCGACTTCGGCAATGACTCAGCTAACGAAATTTCAAAAATTACAGAGAGTTCTTGAAAGAAATAGAAACATGCTGTTTGGATCCAATCTGCGTCGCAAATACTTTCATAAAACGCAACGCAGGATTCAAGGTATATACAGAGTATTGCACCAATTATCCGAGGTGAGCATTAATGCGAACGTTGATTGCATAAAAAGGAGGCATGAATCATAAATTTTCAAAAATACGAGAACGTTCATACTTATTAATCGTTGAAAATATCTAGAATAAAAACAGCGATTATTTACAAGAAAAAATGATATGACTCGAATATATGATCGATAACAGTATCTCGATTCAAAGAAAGACTCGAATTGCAGAAAAACTCATCCCGATTGTTCTTCCGTTGACAATTGATGATCCCGCGGTTTTCTGTGTCAAGAAGTTTTCAATAATTCGTATTCGAGTTGACCGGATTGCAATATATTTTTTATATCGAACCCAAAACTTACAGTAGAGCTGAAAGATTTGGGTAACCAGTGTCCCCAGTCCCACCAAGTTTTAAAGTGCTCAAGCTGCCATCCTTGTTGAAAAGGACCGATATGAACCGATAGAATACAATAAATCCTCATAAATCTCTATTGGAATTCCGTGTGTATTTGTCCCTGATTTTAACAGATTCTAACAGATTCTAACAGTTCTATCGGTCCTTTTCAACAGGGATGAGATGATTCGCCCCCGGAAAGTACAATTTGCAGGATTGTATCAATGAAAACGATTCCGAACGAAATTCTTCTTGTGAAAAGGATTAATCGTGACCCATACAAGTGTAACTGTGGCATCCGTCCATAAGCACACTTGTGCATGACCCAATTCCAATGTGTTGTGTACATGTTTGTAAATTTTGCGTGATTATTTTGCAAGTTTTGATGCTGCGGTACGATCCAGACGCGGTATTGTAAGTCTCTTGATCGGTACTACCTTGGGTTTGGCACACACCTTTGAGACTTTTGTTTGTTCTCCCGATCCCGCAACCCGGACATACCCAGCGACTCCCATTGCAATTGTGAAGCATCAGAGAATCCGAGTATTTCTAATGCGTCCGATGAAAGATGAATCCATCGCTGAACTGTAATGTACCTGAAGTGCGTTAATTTCCGAAGAAACGCACTCCATGCCAAAATGACTTTTGACGAAACCGGGCCGTCACATACAAACTCCTCCATCCATAGCCACTGAAGAAATAACATTGCTTGAATGAACAGCGGTGAAACAAGGCTCAAGAGTTCATACAGCTGAGCATTCTCCGATAGAACTACTCGCTCCCAACCTGGTTTCCATCTGTGTATGGCAATGATGTAAATTTGAGCGAGTCCGCATTCGGAAACCATGAGAGCCCGAGTAGTTTAGACTAACAGTCCTTGATCGTGTGGAAGCTTCTTATATGTGAACCAACCACAGAGATATTCAACAGATTTTACGCATTGCCACTCTGCCAGTTCGCAAGTGGAACACTGCTCGCCATGCAAATCCTGATAACCCCGTAGATATCATCTACATATCACCCCTTTGTGATGGGTGCGACAGCTTTTGAATATTTCTCACCCTCATCCTTCACCAGTTTAAGAAGTAAGCGAATAGTAATCGCAGTCAATTGATACGGCATGATATTCTCGCGTTCATCAACCCGTTGGAGGTCTCAATCATCGGGACGTTCCAAATCAGTAAAAGTTTCATGGCACTCGTATCGTAAAGTATTATTGTGATACGAGTGCGAGAAAGCGACTGGTGCAATCAACTTCACAACTTTCGTATCGTAGTCGCCTTCTCGCAGGAGTATCATATTAGTACATTATGATACGAGTGCGATGAAGCTTTTTCTGATGAGTGTGAGTTCGCAGCATGAGCCGAAGGCGAATGTTGCAATCACACGAATTAAGAAAAAGTTTCCCGCACGAGTTTCGTCCAACATTTTATTGCACGGAGTGAAATAATAGTATATTGTGTAATTAGTGCGGCAAGTTGTCGATTGCCCAAGGAAGTGAAGTTGAGCGCACGAGCGAAGCGAGGCCGCTCATTCGCTTGAAGGGGCAAACGAAAACGCCGCACGGGCTGCACATACTATTTTTTATTGCGAATGCGGAATAAACCCCAATATAAAATTGCCCCGGCGGGGGGGCCGGGGGCAAAGCCCCAGTGGGGGTCCAGGGGCGAAGCCCCGGTGGGGGGTTGGGGGGGCGAAGCCCCCCCACAGACCAAAAATAATAACTAAAAAGTTAAGAAATATACAGGAAACTTAGTTAAGGGCGGGGTAAAGTTAATTCGGCGAAAAAAAGGCATGTTTTTAAGATTTTTTTTTGGCGTAACGGATAGTGTTCGTTCATTGGAAAATTGATATATAATAAAGTAACATTTGAACAACATTCTTCTAAATTTGCATTGCAAAATATTCAAAATTGAGCGAGTGAAAATTAAACCCCGGAGGTGCCTCGAAAAAAAGTTGGTTTGCGGTGTACACCATAACTCGCAACAGAATCTGAAACAAAAAAATCAAAATGCATTTGTTAAAGGAGATGTTTCTCGAGGTAATGACGGGAGGATTTTTTTTTCGATTTTTCGATTTTTCGTAGCACTTGGGAGCCAAAAACTCAATTTTCGCTAAAAAAAAAACGGCCAATTTGTTGTTGAAAAATTAGTAATTATTTAAAAAAAACAAAAAAACTCTCGACAATACCTGGTGAATTATGTGAAGAAGTACTGTGCAAAATTTCAAAGCGATTGGTCCAGTAGATTTTGAGTTATCATGTACACGGACTTCAAATATGACAAGTCTCAGAAAAACGGTTTGAAAAACGCAGGAGAGTTTGGGAGCTTAGCGCTCATTGCACATAAGTTTGAGAACACTTCTCGATTGCATAAAAATCTGAGAAAATTCATGCATATTAAAGGTACTCAAAAGATTAATTTTGCATAATAATAATTCCAAAATGTTATTAACAAAATGATGAAAAAACAATAGCGCGCCGCCCAGCTGCCGCCCAGGTATAAAACCCGGCATGGAATAATAGACGCTCAAATACTCATAACTTCGTCAATTTTGCTCCGATCGACTTGAAATTTTAACACAATATTCTTGAGATATTATGCATTCATTTAAAAAATTTTAAAAAAATGAAAAAAAAATTAAATACTTCACCCCGCCCTTAAGGAACAATGAAAATAATTTTATTTTGAACAAGAACAAGAACGGCATGAGTAATAAAATAGTAGTATCTGTCACGTCAACCTCAATTCAGTTTCAATATTTCGGTTGCGTTTTTGTTTTTGTTGAATTTCACCAACGTTATACTTTTATTTAATTTCGGCAGTGTTTTTTATCTGAATTTGCGCGCGCAAAGTAAACTTTGCGCACTCAATAAATGAAAAACCTACATCGCAATTATAAAATGGGCAAAAAGCGACTTTTCAACCGTAACAGCGGACGCAAAGATACCGTTTTTCCCGCATGAGTAATAAAAAATATTTTTTGCAACACATTCGTGAAAAGTGCTACTTCTCGTGCGTGCACAGAGTGGAAAAAATGACGCTTTACAGACGGGGATGCACTAAAAATGCTGCGCAGCATTTTGTTTGTACGGGCAAAATAGTACATTACGATACGAGTGCCATGATACTTTTTCTGACGAGTATGAGCTTGCACCATGAGACGAAGGCGAATGTTGCAATCACACGAGTTGAGAAAAAGTTTTTCGCGCGGATTTTGTACAAAATTTTATTGCACGAGTGCGTAAAGTGGGCACTTTACGCACGGAGTGAAATAAAATGCTTAATGGACCACACGCGAATGGATCCACCACACCGCGCGCAATATGTCCGGCGGTGAAACGGACATACGAAAACCTGATTGGAAATCTACAAAATTCTCTCGAAAATGTCTGAAGAAAAGCGCACACGAACGACCCGTCTAAGATGGCGCGCAGTCACCAATGAAGCTTGCATGGAAAGGCTGTTTGACACTCACGAAAAAAGTTCCAATAGAACTGACGTGCGCTCACTGGAGAAAAATGGCACAAATCGAAGATTCAAGGATTGTTCGAAAAGACCAATAGAAATCATTACGTAAAATCGATTCAAAATCGCGTAAAAGAGTCTGATGAGCGCAGTGACAAAAACACGATTGAAAATGCACAAGATGCTCGAAAAGCACCTACGACGAACCCATCGAAATATGTAAAAGTGTGCGGTGCCCACGTACACGAGAGACCTGTCTAAGAAGGCGTGCCCTGACCGTTGCTTTCGTCAGCAAGAGCGTAAGCATTCTTCTATTAAAACGCGAGAATATCAAAATAATCTCAAATTCGAGAAGGATGACCCGAATTTTTTCAATTAATTGACGCCTGGAAACAGACATCAATAAATTGCTAAACAAATGTCCGAAAAATGCCAATAACCTGACAGTCACCACGGACTGCAATTTTGACCCGAAAATGAGCAAAAATGACAGTTTCTTAAATACAGGGTAGAAACAGTGATTATTTACGGAAAATAATGGTATATGTTCCGAATATATGACCGATAACACGATCCCAATGTAGAGGAAAACGTCCCGATTGTTCTACCCAACACGTTGTGAATTCACCATCCAATTTCATCGCTAATTTCATTTCACGGGATTTCATCACTAATTAGTGATACTGAGGTTTTTTGTGCTAAGAAGTCCGTATTAATTTGTATGCGAGTTGACTTTACCCAGATTGAAATATATTTTCTGTATCGAAACCCGAATTACAAATATAAAGCCGAAAATATGTCTAATAACCCAACACATGTCGCTGCGCGCATGGCAAAGATAGACTTCATGTGAATAGAATATGAAGACTGATGCAGTTGCTTATTCCCGAAGAATTACAAAAATTTGCAATCCTTGTCTGAATATCTACAAACATATTGAGACCAGAATAGAACAAGTTGTGGGGTATGTCTTTTTTTCAAACAGTCTCTTTCATTCAAATTCGTTTCCTTGTACTTATTAAAACATGGTTTCGACTTTATTTTCCAATTATCATATTTCTTTGACAAGTCAAATATCCTGGGGTAAAAAAGTTTTTGACGGTCCAAGTGTATATAACGATGCTTAATTTTTTTGTTTGAATTACAGGACAGTTTGTGTGCTAACTGATCTGATGAGTCAAGAAGTAACGGCCAATGCTTTTCGTGAACGCCAAGCAGCTTTGGGTCATGCTTTGCCACTTGGTTCCTTTTTGCTCAAACCCGTTCAAAGGATTCTCAAATATCATCTCCTACTTGAGGTAATTGTAAAGACTTCGATAACAATGGAATAATTGATGGTATTTTGGGGAAATTTTTTCATAACAAACGACAGGAGTGAAAGCATTTATCGATTTCGGTAGTCAATGTACGAGGCTTGGGCTATCTCTTAATTTTCATGAAATCATTTTTTAATTTCGAACCCAATCGAAGTATCTCAAAAGTATCAAAAAAATACTTGTAACTTTTTGAGAAGTGGCCAGGGGTGTTGTTTTAAAAAAAACGCAAAGAAATTTTTCGGAAGACGCAAGTGATCGCTTAAGCTTCCGCATATGGCATGATATCAGGATAAAAATTTGTATATGGATAATTTTGTAGATTAAAGCTATAGTATTTAATATTTACATAAGTGACCCAAAGATAGTAAAAACCCACTAAGATACCAAATGCATTTTCAATAGGGTTTTCGTATGTCCGTTTCACCACCGGACACAAGTACATTAACGGAAGGATTTGTACACTGTAAAAAAAACTTATTGAAAATTAATGAAACGCGGTATCTGAAATTTTTATCCATAAATCGGACATTTATTTTCAAACACCGCTGCTCACTATTTCTCAAATTACGTTACATTATGAACAATGCACGTTCATTTGCTTTAAATATAGAACGTTACTTTTTATATAAAGTTGGATTTCGTAACAGTTTACAGTTCCATATATTGTGTAACAGTCACGAATATTAGTTATGGAACTGCAAAATTACAACGATGTATAACATTTTTGTTACTTGCATATTACCTATATTATGTACATGATGTTACATGCATGTTATGTACGGGCTGCGAATATTAGTTATGCAAAAGCGGTGATATAAGATTTTATAACATTTTTACTGCATGCATATTACTAATATTATGAGCTCAACATTAAATCCATAGTATGTAACGGCTACTAATATGAATTATGCTAATACAATATTGTATGGTTTCATAACATTTTCGTTGCCTGCATATTACCAATGTTATGTTCATAACGTAACGTACATGTTATATAACGATACTAATATTAGTTATGCAACTACAATACAGTAACATTTCATAACATTTACATTACTTGTTTGTTACCAATGTTATACGGGCACTGTTGTAATCATGTTACATGACGGTTTCACGGTTTGCTAATGTTATTATAACTTTACATAATAAATAAATAATGTGAAAATGTCACATAGTGGTTACGTTACATAATGTGTAACATCGGTTACGCTAGTTGAAACTTCCTGGTTATATAGCTGTAATGTAACGTGTTTATTAGGTAGAGATTGAGAAGTCCAAATCGACGGCAGTATGGAAGAACGTGCTATCTCAAGTTATGAGAAAAGAAGGTGTTATCTCCAATTGATCACAACTGCAGATACCACCTTCTCTCATAACTTGAGATAGCACGTTCTTCTAGCACAATTAGAGATAACACGTTCGTCCATACTGCCGTCGAAATGTTGATTAGCGAAACCAAAAATTAGGAAGTTTGTAACTTCAAAAATTCAAAGATTGAAATATTTAAAGATTCAAGGATTCCAAGATTCACAAACTCAGACATTCGACGATTTAGAGCGTTACTGATTTAAAGATTGAAAGATTCAAAGACTCAGAATTTCAGCGATTCAATGACTCAAAGTTTCAAAGATTCAAAGACTGAGAATTTCAGCAAATCAACGACTCAAAGATCTAAAGATTCAAAGATATACAAAATTTTCGCAGAATTTATCAAAGGAGTATGCCACCGGTTGTGAACAAAATGGTAAAGAGGCTGAGAGGAGCAATGCTATTAAGGAAGCATTAGAAGCGATGACTGGTATCGCCAAGCATATCAATGCGATGAAACGACGCCACGAGCACGCTGTGCGAGTGCAAGAGATCCAGTCATTATTGTACGGTTGGCCCGGACCAGACTTAACGACGAGCGGCGAATTGGTCGCTGAAGGTAGATTTCGCATGCGCGGCGCCAAAGCACCACGTCACGCTTTTCTGTTCGAACGAATGTTGCTTCTTACGAAGAAAAAAGAAGACGGACTCCTCGTTTACAAAGATCACATAATGGTACAATTTTTTGGCATAACAACATAACATTGGCATAACAAAAACATCACAATACAATCTTAGATAACTAATTGTTTTACATTAACGTTAATTAATTCCCTAAATAAAAATTTCATGTTAAAACATAACATACTTTCTTTTCTGTGGTCAGTGTTCAAATTTGATGCTCATTGAAAGTATCCCCGGTGAGCCAAGCAGTTTTCATGTTATACCTTTCAACAATCCTCGTGTACAATACACTCTTCAGGTAAGAATTTTCCTAATCTGTCGTTTTAAAGAAATATATAAAAAAATCACCCGAGCATTATCGAAAAATATAATGTGATGTTGCAGTTTCCAAGGAGTGGTACGTTTGCTAAAAGTTTTACCCGTATTTGTATTTCTATTTCACATCATTGGTTATTCCAAGAGGCGTTATTATAGAGAAAGAAAAAAATAACATAACGAGCATTCGAACTCATACCGTAAAATTTATCAAATTCAAAAGTGCTATCAATCTGCTATTAATCTTTTCTTAATACAGAGATTTTCTTAGTTTTTCTTTTGTTTTTCTGAGATAGTAGAGAAAAGAACTTGAATGCATGAGAATGTCAAAACTACGATTACGACACTTTGCTAGTATTTTTTCAATCGAGTATATTAAATTTTGTTTAAAAAAGGTCCATTTTTGGTGGTCTCATTTTCGATGAAACCCTCTATTTTTCATGAATCAAATTTTCTATTTCTAACATATTTTTATTTAATTCTAGGTATAGATTCTTTCCTAGGATTTAAAGCTTAAGAACATTGATTTTCGACAATTTTTGTTCAGCCCTTAAATTCAAATCTTAGATCGACATTTTCGGACTCACAAATTCTTTTGGAACTTTGTTTTGAACTTGTTCTCTAAAATTTTTCAGAGTTCGAATGTATTCGTATCTGATATAAGAACTTTCGTACTCTGAAGATGTGAAAAATTGTATTTTCTTTTAATTCATCTTTTTTACTATTTCTTCAGAAAATAAACTTCTTATTTATTAGAATTCTCTCAACTTCATATTTGCCTACACACATATTAATATATTTGTGTAGGTGTTATGAGTACTGTGATGTGCTAACAACTTTTCTGCTCTTAAAATATCGGTTCCGCTTTTCAGTTCGTTCAATTTATGTGGAGATTTTTTAACAACTTCCGCTTCTCTATTTTTTAAAAAATGCTTGATATTCCAAGAAAGAGCAAATTCAATAAATGGGCCGTTTTTCAACGCAGATCACGAAGTACTTTGTTATTATCATCACCGCTTTTCCCATAAGTGTGTCCCGTCACCTTAAATCCATGCTTTGTTTCGAGCTGTAGACATCTTCTTTTTACTTTTTGTTCTCTTATTCTTTTTAATAATTGACTTCGTCTTACTTTCAAGGCTCGTAGTGTCGAGCAAAAACGAGAATGGGCGCTTCAAATAAAGAGGGTGATACTAGAAAATTACAACGCTGTAATACCATCACACGCGAGGCAATTGGTACTTCAGCTCGGACAGAGTCAACAGGACGGTGAGTTTGTGATAAATGAAAATATCATGCCAATTGTAATTCACATATTTCTTCATCGTTATTTGGCAGTTTTCAGTTTCCCCTCTATAGAACAACTTTCTTAATTTTTGTTTACTCAATACGAAAGTTAATGTCGAAATCATCATCGCTTGTAGCTGGTTGAATTTTATAATTTGCACAGTTTTTTCATAACTTTTCGCTAATATAAAAATTCTATAAATTCTGGATGCTACAAGTGATTTTTTCCAATTCAATACATACCCAGGAAAGAATACACAAATGGGCCATCGCTGGCTCAGTATTGCGCCTACGGTTGCTCATGGTTGGTCGACAGTTGGCTGCCAACACTGGGCGATGGATGGCTAAGAGCCCAAATGATAAGTCCGGGCCAACGTCGATTTCTATCTTCGGCACAGCGTTGTTAGCCAACGTTGGCCCGTAGATCACTATTGCGTATCGCCCGGTCTTATTACGCCATAGTCGAATCGACGTCGGCCCAAATTCGAACCAACATTGGTCGAGTCTCGGCCGAATATCGGCTTATTGTCGAAATAAATTATTCGGCCAGTGTGGCAGCGAACGAGCGTTGGCCAAGCGTCGGGCAAGCAAAATATCCCATGTTCGTTAATTTAATTTGTAATATCTATTTTTCTTTATAATTTTGATAAAAATGCGTTTTTAATTAATGTTTGATGATTTTTAAGCATTACATAATATCGGAGAATGAATTTTTTTTTAAATTGAAACAAAAAATTGGAGGCAGGTTCGAACCCTCGACCCTCATCTTTTACGCGTATCTTTGGCTTGACCATGAAATAAATATTTAAAAAAAAGATCTTTCGAAAATCAATCAATTTTTTTGACTGATTAATTTTCCTTGTATATACGCGGATCGAAGAATAATTACGAGCCTAGTCTGAGATTTGAAACCTACCTACCTATCAAGCCTACCTAGTGACCTAATACTGACACTCTAACCACTACGCCATCGACTACTTTTAATATTCTCATGTGTATATCATATTTATCAAACACAGGCCGGAAAAATATATACGTACACGGAAAAACAATCAACAATCATCATAATACCCAACAATTACCCAAAAGTTATTAAAAATTCTTTAAACAAATAATTATTTAACAATTTCCCGGTAAGTTATTTTTTTTCTTGAAAAAAAAAAATTGCCAATTTTGTATACGTTTTTGCACGCAGGTTTATCTTCAGCTTTGAAAAGGTTCAAAGACACTTGGCCATAAAATACATAAGTCCAGCCATTCTGAAAATTCCGAAGCGAAAATTTAAAAAAAAGAGAGAAAATTCTGAAAAAACGTTCAGAAAAAAATATCAAGCTAGCGTTGGCTCAAGATTGGCCAGTATTAAATCAATGCTGGGCCAACGTTAGCTTGCCATCGTTATATCCCAGGTGGGATTGGCCAGAGCTTGACATATGGCACTGCATTAGCCCAATGCAGTGTGCCGATGCTGGGTTGTAACCTGAGGCCAGATCTGGCCAAACTCCAAAGCCAACGTCGGGCCAATGCTAAAACTGAGCGTCGGGCCAACAATCGTACAATGATGCTGGCCCAATGCTGTACCAGGCCTGGTTAATAGTCTTATCCCATACGATACGCTCGATACGTTTGAGAGGTTATGTTCATACGTGAATGTCTGTTGACATCGTGTAAAATGTTTAAACCGCGTTCAAGTAATTTACGAGCGAAAGTATACCGTTTCTTCAAGAATAGTGAGTCGGAAATAACTATCAAAGAAGTTCTGAAACAACCGGCGAAAAAAAAAACAAGAAAAAAAGACCACGCTTTGGTGTATTCTGTTCTAATGTGCGAATTTTCTAACCCTGTAAATTCTCAAATCATTGTCGAAGTTGAAAACCGTGATATCGAGGATGAAATAGCTTCATTATTAGACTTAACTTTTAGAAATACATATGTGAAAGAATAAATAAATGTTTCTATCATCGTTTTTTTAATAACCGGGTCCGAGTTTAATATTTATTCCTTAAGGGCTTACATACAGTTAGAAGGCTTTAAAAAGACGGATTTTCAAGAATTTTTTTCGCGCAGACTATTCAATTTATTAATTTGAAAATTGGTGTACATATTATAATAACCTTATAATATATTGACATATTTTTTATTTGTAAAAAATAATCATCGCGAATGTTGCTATCGCCGATCTCCTAGAGCTCCGCAAAAAAAAACCAATTTTGCGGTGATCACGATATCTCTGGACCGGATTATCTGAAATGAAAAAACCAAATAAATTTCGTTAATATAATACATTATCTAGTATTTAATCGAAGGAATTAGCGAAAAAATAATTTTTGACAAAATGGCGACTTCTCAAAATAAAAGACTCGATTTTGAACGAAAATTTAAGCCTTAAATTGTTTATAAAATGGAAAATATTTATCGGAGAAAAAAAATCTTCGATTAATTACTAAAAAATCTAGTTAAAAAGGTTGTGTTAAAATTTGAGACTGATCGGTTCAGCCGTTTTCGAGAAATCTTGATCACCGATTTTGAAAACATAGTTTTGAGAAAAACGCGTTTAAAGTTCCCCGACTGTGAGACGCGCCTCCCTAACGCGCCTTCATAAATGTGTCTATAACTTCGAAAATATTCGTCTGATTGACATAAAATTTTGAGTGTGTATGCTCCAATATATGTATATTCAGAAAATACAAAAAAAAAACGATTTTTTGAAAATTACAAGTGTATGTAAGCCCTTAATAAGGAGAGTCTAAAGGTCAACATAAGCCACAAAAAATTTGATTACATATTTCCCGAGATGGAATAAAATTTTTTTAATGAAATGAAAAAAAATAATCGCGCTACCTATAAACATTAATTATGCAGATGATCCCACTCTTATTTTTATATTCCCTCAAGCTATCTCCCAGAAAAATGTGTTGAAAATTTTTTGTGGTTATGTTGACGCTTAAGCGTTGGGCCAGCATAGGGCCGACATTATATGCCAACGCTAGGCCATGATTTGAAGACAGCGCTGAGCCGCGATTCAATACCAGCATTGGGCCGACATTGTATGCCAGAGTTGGGCCGAGGTTAACAATACAGTACCGGCAATATACTGGCACATTGTCGGGCCATTCGTTTAATCCCACGTGGGATGCGAACTATACATATATATATATATATATATATATATATATATATATATATATGTGTGTGTGTATTCGTGGAAACTAGCCTTTTATATAAACATATGTGTATACATTTATGTTTAAATAAAATAATAGATTCTTCATTTATCTCTCGCTACATATATGCTTATTCGCGATCGTATGTTTTATGTGACTAAATTAATATTTTTTAAGTATTTGTTTGAAAAAGTTTATTTAAAAAACCCTGTAAATTTATATGTAAGATCGTTTGAAAACATTATTTTTAAATTAATAATAAAAAAAGTGTGTGAATTTAAAAGCGGTCGGATGCCTGCTAGTTACCAACATTGGATCCACGTTGGCGATGAGCTACTAAAAATATATTGGTTACATTTATCCGAGCCAAACAATGGCCAAGAGTTGGTGATCTTTCTTATGCCGATCATAGAATATAGGATTGGTTGACAATCGGTAAATATGATCAGCCAACCGTAGGACCGGGCTTGGAAATCAAACATTGGCAAGGTATCGGGTATACCTCGTGAGGTTTGATTGGCTAAACATCGGGCCAGCATTGGGTGCCAACCATCGGCTCAGAGGGAACTTGTTATTACAAGGTCCAAGTTGGCTGTAAGCTGGGCCAGCATTGAGTGCCAACTCTCGAATGCCAATGTTCGGCCAAGCGTTGGCCTGATTGGCATCGGTGATACTTTCCTGGGTAATGTCCTTGTTATGGATAGCTGCGAAAATAGCAAAGTGAAACGTATAACATTTTTTTTTTTCAAAATTTCAAAATCTTTTTAAGCCAAGCCAGTTGATCAATTCTTTTCAAATTCAGTACGATTTTTTGCGCTCAATCTATTTGTGCGAACTCACAAGCATTTGTTTAAAAATCACCTTTTCCTAATATCGAACCCTTAAAGTTCATTTAATCCCAGCAGTCCTTGTCATTGATTGTAGAGGCACAAAAAATCTAAACGCAACGACTGCAAAAATTTTGCAGATTTTACACATTTTCGCAGTCATTTTTATAATTATTAATCCCACACATTATGCGACAAGCTGAAAATTCTGCAAAATTGAACTGTCGTTGCAATTTTGACAATTTTCTCTCTAAGTGATGAGAAATGAATGGTCTACTTATGTACCAAATTCCGAGTCAAACACACAACGCGTTGTCCAGATACGTTGATTTGAATTTTTCGAGGTAATGCACACGTGCATTCATACACGCACAAACGTGATTTGGGTCATTTTAAATATAATACCGGAATATAAACCTCGAAAAAAATAGATTGTTCAAAACAAAGCTTCCTTTTTGAGAACGTAAAAATGGTTAAAAACTAATAAGGTTCGGAATGCAAGCGTTTAAAAATCAATAAATCAGTCAAAAACGGTCAGGATAGAGTTCCGACATGAACTTATATTGAATCTCGACCAATATACCTTCTCTAGAGTGGTCTATGTTCTGAATTGTGAGATCGCCGAAAATTGCATTTTTATCGAAATTTCAATATCTATGAGGGAGTACGACGAAAAATCGTATTCTTCTTAGATTGTGAAAAATCCTTTTTTTTAAAGAGATTATCAGTTTTAAAAGAGCAATTGAATAAAATGTAAAGCGTTTCTTTAGAGTGTCATCCATAGTTATAAATGTCGAGGCACAATAGCAAACTTTCCTCCATAAACAAGCAAAGATGAAGAATTTACAATAGCGGCACACATATAAATTGAAAAAATAAGTAAATAATAAAATTTTGCATCGACCGAACAAGCATCGGAGTTAATTTTCATTCACTGTTTCGAAAATTGCAGAAGATTCTCCGGTAGATAGGGGTTCCACTAAGAAGCAATATTCCGCACCACCCGAGTATCTCGAAAAACGAAAACAGGAAAAAGTACGCCGAAGGTCCGAGACAGGATTGAGGCAAAAGCTGAAGAAAAATTCGGGAAAATTAGACGGCTCAAAAATATTGACAGAGGTAAGAATACAAATTGTTAATTTTACACTAAAAATAATAACTCTCATGAAAAATTTTACTGTATAAAATTCAGTCATACAATTTATAAGCTACACATTTTCTAGACGTATCGATTGCTTTTGATATAAAGGACATAAGCTACAACATGCCAGAGTGACGCATCAAAGAGCGTAACCCACCCAACACAGTACGGTTTGCGCCCTTTCGATCGATATTTTCGGACTAGCAATCCTCTATCATTACCGATATAATTCATGCAATTGCTGTTTACTAAAAAATGCAGCTTCGAATTTAATTGATTAAGAATATCAAAATGGAGACATAATACATAAAAGAATCTAAGAAGTGACAATGCGCAAATGTTGAAGTAGATTTGGAGCCTTGCAAATAGGTTCAGTTGTTATATGAAAATAGATCTGTTGAGTTATTCAACGAATTTGGATTCAGATACTAATCCAACTCACAATTGAAAAAAAGACATATCATTTTGTAAAAAATAAGCAAGTAGAGTCATATTTGTAAAAGAACTAACAATAAGAGTGGAAATTTACATTCTGCACATTGCTTCCTAATCATATTTGCGTATCTGTAAATCGTCCTTCATAAGGAAGTAGCTACCTCAATGTCAGCTTTATCATAGTGGCAGCTTTATGGGAAGTATGTACCGTTCGGAGACCTTCAGAAAATCAAGCTTAAGGGTTAGAACCGCGTTTCTAGAGCTCAATTTCAACCGCAGCAAGTGTGACAACGCAATTGTGTTCATTGCACAATTATTTCATAATAACGCCATAGCGCAACTGTTTTCTGTCAAACGATACATAAGAAAAACGCTCATTGAAAAAATTTACCACGATCGAACGCTTATGAGATTATACTGTATAGAACGCAGTTGTCGATAATTTAACTGTAACGAGTTTTACAAGGGGACTATACGGTCAACGGATTTTTGTAATTTTTTATACTTATAGTACAGAAAGGTCTGGACCCAAATAACAAATCCCCAAAGCCATAGGGCTAGATAGCCAGAAGTTTTCGAGAAAATTAATTTTGAAACATTACGAGCGAGACATGTACGCTGAAGTTAAGGCAATTGACAACGAGGCTTGTGGCTCACCGGGTAGCGCACGAGTCTAGTAATCCGTAGGCGGTGGGATCGAGTTACACTGATGAACTTTGTTTTCTTCTCTTTTTACTTTCTTTCTTTCTTTCTTTCTCTAACTCTTTTAATGCCTATACCCACATCATTTACGTGAAAATGTTTATAATAAATGAATTTTTCGTACAAAAATAAAACACGTAATTGTGAGGAAAATTATAATGTCATCAAAAAGAATGAACACCATATATGTAACGATTATTTTTGTACAAGTTAGTTAGAATTAGGGAAAAATATAAAATAAACAGATTTCTACATTACATTTTTTATTTTTGTACGAAAAATTCATTTATTATAAATATTCTCACGTAAATGGTGTGGGTATAGCTGGCGTTAAAAGAGTTAGAGAAAGTTAAAAGAGTTAGAGATTGCTAGATAAGACTCGTGCGCTCCCCGGTGAGCAACGAGCCTCGTTATCAAATACTTTAACTTCAGCGTATATCTCTCGCTCGTAATTTTTCACAATTCATTTTCTCGAAAACGTCTGGCTATCTAGCCCTATGGCCTTGAGGATTTGTTATTTGGTCTAGACCTTTCTGTACTATAAGTATAAAAAATTACAAAAATCCATCGACAATCATTGTGCGACAAATATGGCGCACAATGATTTCTGCTTAACTCATAAAGGTCTGGACCGTACATAGCACAACTGTAACCATTCAAACTATCTACGGCGAGATTACCACTGGCCTAAGTTGAAATGGCACAACTGACCCGGGACAAAACCATTACCGCCTCTATAGCCGCACTAGCGCAAAATTTCACCAACCCACACTTTCTTTACACATGGGAAATTTATACTCTTGTGTATGTTTGTTGAGTGTGCGGAAGTATGGGCTGGTGAAATCTCGCGCTAGTGCGGCGGCTATCGAGGTGGTGACATTTCTGCCCCGTATCAGTTGTGCTTTTCAACTTAGCCCGGTAACAGTCACGCCGTGGCCAGTTGAGACGGTAACAATTTGGTCATTCGTAGTCCAGACCCGTGAGAGTTAAGCAAGGAGAATTGTGCCCCATGGCGTTCGTTCTGCGTAGAATTTAAACTCGTAAGAGTTGAAATGATGACAATTCTGGTGGAATAAATTTCACTTGTCCAAATTAGGGGAGCGTGAGGCTTGTTGTAACAGTTTTGGAAAAAGACTGGTATATTGCTTAAAATATGTATACTCTTATGATTGTGAGTAAGGGGGCGTCCATTAATTACGTGAGGCAATTTTGGCGATTGTCCGACCCCCCGCCGCCCTGGTGAGATTTCGTGAGATTTGGCTCGACCCCCAACCCCCCCTAATCTCACGCGAGTTTTTTCAAAATGCGTATTTTTAGTGTAAATTCGTTAATCTGTGCTTGATTGCGTTCTATTTATTTAAAAAAAAAGCATAATTTGCTTGTTTTTTTAATCCAAGACTGGTATTTGGGGTATTCCACGGGTAGCGGGACCAGTTATGGCCTCAAAATTTTTCGTCCATCAATATATCATCTTCTTATATCATATAAAACATTTTCATGTAATTATGCTCCCCAATTGAGTCTGGGTTTTTCTTGAGTTCTAATCGAAAAATAAAAGAATAAAATATTTAAGGTACCCATAATTATGTGTCTCTTAAGCTTCAATACAGCAAAATTAAAATCTCACCAGTACTTTTTAACTGGAAAAATGCGCTGGTTTCAATAAAGCAAATGAAATATTAATCTGATATGTAACAAAAATTGACAGCCAAAAAACTGAGAATAAATAGTTTTTATTTTTTTCCCGCCCTTAGGGTCTACTACATTTTATCAAAAATTTTACTGAACATGGTTCAACACGTGAGAAACGTTCGATAAACTTTTCAGCTTGCCTTTTTTCTTTGTTCACTGGCAATTAAATGTGCAGTTACTCCGTAAAAAGTCGACGCTTCCTTTCCATCGGAACTCGTTCAAGACAAAACTTTTTTATTTTATTGCCAGTGAACAAAAAATAGAGGCAAGCTGAAAAATTTACCGTACGTTTTTACCATGTTGAACAATGTTCACAACGGCCACAACGGCCGAAAAAAAATAAAAACGGTTGTTGTCTCAGTTTTCTGGCTGTCAATTTTTTTCACATTTCGGAATAATATTCCATTTGCTTTATTGAGAAGAAAGCTTTTTTCCAGTTAAAAAGCACTGGTGAAATTTTAACTTTGCTGTATTGACACTGAAGAGACACACAATTAAAGATACGTCATATATCTCAATTTGAATTTATAATTTTTATTTAAAACCCGGGCTCAATTGAGGTCTATAACCACATGAAAATGTTTTCATATGATATAAGAAGGCGAAAAATTTTGAAACCCACGACCAAAACCTGTCCCACTACTCCTGGAATACCCCATTTACTAGTGTTAAGAAATTTCTTACTAGTCTTGAAAAAAATTACGTGATATTTGCCGAGTTTTAACTGAAAATTGTTTCTAATTTTTAAAAAAATCACATTTGGGAATAATAGTATTTTTTTCCCCATGCAAGATTTTCGTGCTTTTCACCATATGCATAGACAGCCGAAAAGTGACTCTTGTCACCGGGAAAAAAGAACCGAAATCTTCTGGTTTCACTCTTAGCTGTCAAAAAAGAGCCCCTTTTTGGCTATCCACGCATATACTGAAAAGACATTCAAATCTCCCATGGAGAAAAAAAAGATCGTGTGCAACGCGGGCCCGAGATTCGACTTTTGTCTCGCGTGGTTGCGGCCCTCGCTTCGCTCGTTGCAGCAAACTTCACGCTCGACAAAAAGACTAATCTCTCGCGCTAGATGCACAATAGTATTTTGTGCATCTAGGACCAGAGATAAGTCTTTTTGTCGAGCGTGAAGTTTGCCGCAACGAACGAAGCGAGGGCCACAACCACGCGAGACAAAAGACGAATCTCTGGCCCACGTTGCACACGATCTTTTTTTTCCCCATGGGAGATTTGAGTGTCTTTTCACTATATTCGTGGATAGCCAAAAAGAGGCTCTTTTCGGCTGTCTACGCAAATGGTGAAAAGCACGAAAATCTTGCATGGGTGAAAAAAAATTGTTCCATTCAAAGAGATGTTTTTTCTCAATTCCAAATGTTTCCTTCCAAAAAGGACGTTAATTAGCTGTTGAGGATGCTTGGGCCCTACCGTCCCAGCCAAAAATTTTATCTAATCGAAATTTACGTGCTTCGTGATACAATAAAAATCTGAAACAATTTAGCAACATTTGGCATGCCATAAACAGCAATTACACCGGCACACAAAATCAAAAAAGTGGTCTGTACTTTTGACCAGACCCACCTATCTATATGTATTTTGATGCGCTGAATCCGAATCTGAAGTCCGTTTGGCTCATACACCCTCAAAATTTTTAGTAAATTGCGAAAATCTGGTAAAAATGGCTAAAAAGTCCGAAAAATCGCAGTTATGAGTATGAAATTTTTTTTATTGAACTAGATCAAGTATGATTTTCATGTATTATGATGCGCTGAAACCGAATTCGAAGTCAGTTTGGCTTGTACACTATCAAAAGTTGGAGTAAATTGCGGAATACCGTTAAAAATGGCTAAAATTTGCGAAAAATCGCCGTAATGAACATGAAACAAATTTTATTGAACTAAATCAAGTATGTTTATTATGTATTTTGATGCGCTGAATCCGATTGCCGAGTCTGTTAATCTCCACCATGCATTCACTGCCGTCCAAAAATTTGAACACACTCGCCCTAATTCCAAGCCGCACAAAAAAGTTGCAAGGCTCTTTTAAAAATAAAGATATTTCAATTTTACAAGCGGCGTTTCAAAGAGGATATATTAAGCTTCATTTTGCTTTATCCAAAAATATTTTTCGATTTTTTTAAAATTCGGTCCGTCTTTTGAAGCGTATGGTCGTTTTTTGGTTTTTTTTGGCGTACGACCCATGCAAATTTTTTTGAACTGTTTTTCAACTGGGATGAAGGGAATTTCATTTTCATTTTATTTTATATATATAGAAAGTGAGACATGGCACAAGTCGAAATTTTTGGCTGCTTTTCGTATGCTGACCCTTTTTTCAAAACTTTGGTTGCTGGCCCGGCTTTGTATTATAAGTTGCCTTATGGGCTCATTATGTCTACTTAATGAAATATCTCAAAAACTACAAAATTTAGAGGAATTTTAAAAAAGCAAATGAAAGCCAGTTCAATTTACATTGTAACAATGAAAACACAATGAACAATTAATTTAATTCTAATAGTCAAAAGCAAAATGTTCGTAAGTATTTTGATACGATACCTGGCCGAAATAGAGCTAAGTAAAAACATTTTTTGTGGATTGTCTTTCTTATAACTCGAGGCATAACGTAAACACCGCCAGTACTTCGCCAGACATCGAAGCAAGTGTACGTGTTCACTAGGCTGTCCGTCATTTGTACATAACCTAGAACGAATTAAAAAAAACCCGTTTTAGAAGTGAGATATTTTTTTCCTGCCACCGAAAACTTATTAAAAACAAAACAATCATTGATTCCGCTTCAAATAATGTTACTTTAGAAGAAAACATTTTTTAATTGGCGAAAAATTATATAGTGATAATTTGCACAAGCTTTAAAAACATACAAAATTTTGTTATTTTTTATTTTCGGCATATCATTAATACCTAATGAATCTTAATCTTATATAATCATAGCAAACTTTGTCATTTGAATAGTGAAGAACAAATAACATGTTTTTAAAATTAGTTAAGTAAAATTTACTTTTTTTAAATTTTAATTTATATATGAGGTATTCCAGCCCAGTATGAGGTATAATAAACCTTAAAATGAGAATAATGCCTTCTCATCTTATTCTCATTTTAAGGTTACAATTCATATCGCATTATTCGAAAATCATCAACGAAATTAATTCGAGTACCACAATAATTCAGTATCTGCTCAAGGTGAGCTAATTGAGAATTTTCTGGAATTTTGAGAACGTTAATAGCTTGTAAAACACAGGAAAAAAATCTGCCCACTACGGGTGATAGTTTGAAAATTTTTATATATTATCACGGTTTTTTCAGAATGTTTCAAGATTTAAAAAAAATAGCGGTTTTTTTTCAAACAAATTTTTTTTTTTTTGAAATAAGAGATGTTTGGAAAAATGTAAAAAAATTATAAGGGTGTATTTGAGACTCAACATGATCTCATGAAAAAAATAAAATAAATCCGAGAGGGTCAGAGTTATAGGTTTACACACTTGGGCTGGAATACTTCATAAATAAATTAAAGATTAAAAAAAGTAAATTTTACTTGACTAATTCGAAAAACATGTTATTTGTTCTTCATTATTCAAGTGACAAAGTTTGCTATGATTATATAAGATTAAGATTCATTAGGTATTAATGATTTGCCGAAAATAAAAAATAAAAAAATTTGTAGGTTTTTAAAGCTTGTACAAATTATCACTATATTATTTTCCGCCAATTAAAAAATGTTTCCTTCTGAAGTAACCTTATTTGAAGCTAAATCAATGATTGTTTTATTTACAATAATTTTTCGGTGGCAGAAAAAAAAATACAATGCAAAAAACGCAAAAATCACATGTATTTTAAATGGGGAAAAAATGGTTTAAAAGGCACGGCTAAGTCACTTCCAAAACGGTTTTTTTTTTAATTCGTTTTAGTTTATGTACAAATGATCTAGGGGGGGAGAACTAAAAGAACGCCAACTTGGGAAATAACGGACAGCCTAGTGTACACGCACACTTGCTTCGATGTCTGGCGGGGTACTGGCGGTATTTACGTTATGCCTCGAGTTATAAGAAGGACAATCAGCCAAAAATGTTTTTAATTCCCGGTCAAAATTGGGTGATACTACTTACCACTGTTACAACAAGCCCCACGCTCCCCTATAACACACGCATATATCTGGCGAACATTTCATTTTTATAAATTTCGATAAATAATGTTCTAATCGTAAAATTGCAGAATTCTCCAGCATCTCAGCGAAAAAAACAATCGGAGGTATTGTCAATCATTAACGTTTCGAGAGATCACAGTCTCAATAGATTATTGGACACTCGTGCTTCGAAGGTTAAAGATCGTTTTGCCAATTGGAGAAGAAAATCAGAGCCAGGTTTCCAATCTTACGTGACGTTGAGTCAGTCCGATGATGAGAACAAAGATACTCTGCAGGATGATGCAGCTTTGATGCTCGATGAAGATTTAAGTGATCATGTACAAAACGAGGACGATGCTTCCAAATCAAGTATAGAAATTTCACTCGCAGATACCAAAGACTCGAACGAACCACACCAGATACAAAAACAACAGCAACCTCAACAACAAGTGCAGACGCAAACGGTCGAGCAAATAGTGGGTCATATACTGATGCAAAATCAAGAGTTTCAAAGATTACTCGAGAAACAACGCAACAACAGTGCAATAAACGTGAGGCATCAACAACGTTTCAATAAGCATGTATCCGTCGATACGTCGAACGAGAGTGATACCGATAATGCCAATTATCCGCCTGACCTTGCTGACAATATAATAAATAACAATAATAAGAACAATAAGGACAATCGTAGTGTACGATCGAATCATCGAGAGCAGCTTGTGATTCGCCCGAACAACACATGGGACGCATTTTCGTTACCCCAACCCCGTGACGTTCAGCCAACGTTACAGCTTCGTTATGACAATTTGCGAAACGAAACTGTCAAGATAAATCCTAACGAGACAGCCATAAAAAACAAGTTAAATCGCGTGTACGAGAAAAGAGCGATTTTCGAGGCATTCAAGAGGCAGAGCATCGTCACTGATAGTAAAATCATAAAAACCGCGTTGGGCATTAGAGAAAACACGTCGAACAAAGAAAATGGCATCGCCGTTACAGCGAGGTCGGAAAATAATTCATCGTTGGATACATCACGACCGACGAATGAGAAGGAAAGGGCCAGCACAATCAAAATAAAGACTGAGGAGTGTTCAAAGAGTTTTGGAAATTACGACAATTTGCAACATGTTTGGCATGGTTTTTCGGAAGTAACGCACACGGATAGCGACGACAGTCCAACAAGACCATCGGTATGGTTGACGAAATTGTCTGGAGATTTGCCAACCTTACCACAAAAAGTCGGTTCATTACCGCGAAGCTTTCAAATGAACCAAAATTTATCGGAAGCGCCAAAGAAAACGAGATGTTTACAGAGAGACGGTAAACCAATAAACGAGAGGCCGTTCACGATAGCGTCTGATAAACTGGCGGAAATAAACATGGAGGATATTGAAAGGTACGCTTCTTCGTGTCAGCCGGAAGATAGAATAGCAAAATTTCCAACTGCAGCCTCATCCTCGTCCTCAATGTCTTCGTTGTCAACGTTTTTTTTTGCTCTCGATGACAATATAACAGATGCTTATTCTGCGATACATGCCCCCGTCACTTCAACGAATCTACATCCAGATCACAAGATTTATCGGGTGAATTTCGGTGGCAGCACTATATTAAAAAACGTATTCTCAAAAGCGGGGAATAAATTGCAGGGTCTCCGCACGACATTGAGCACGGAGACTCTAGAAAGTAACGAGGAATTCGAGAGAACGAAAAATTCACGAGCTTTGACCAACAATCCGGGCGTTAAAGCGAAGAAGAAGAAAGGTCTTCGTCTGTCTCGTGAATCGTCGTCGGACGTTGAGATCGATCATTCGCATATTGGTTGTGTCACTGGCAACAGTGGATATTACAAAATTCCTACCTTGTATTACAAACAGGGTAGCACGGATCTTGGCGCACGTATAGCACAGTCCGATTACGCCGATCCATCATTTCTCTTTTCCGAAAGTAAACGCGCAGAACTAGCCTTGGTCGAGACACAGGAAAGTGCGAGAAACGTGAATGAAATGTTGGGATCGAAAAAAACGACGATGACGACGACTAGAACAATTGCGTCTACCCGTCGACGTGACAGCGAAACAGATAGTTTTTACGAGAGATCCTTTGAGACAATTGAGAATTATGTTGACGCTGATGCTGGTGATGGATTTAGGGATAGTGCGATATTCAGTGATGCCGACGAAATAATGGCCGCCCGACGACCATACGTACCAAGTACTGATGCCGTTGCACCGTTTTCTGCAAAAGGTAAAATCGCACCCCCAGTACCGGCAAAGAGAAAACTGCGTACGACCCTCAATACTACAAATTTAATATCCGAAGAGTTTAAATTGGAGCCCGCGATTCCACAGAAATCTGATAATCTTAAAGTTCGTGGAAAGATTCTTTTGGAAAGTAGAAAGGAGACCGATGTAGCAGGAAAATTTCCGATTCAGGACTCGGAGAAGTACCGAAATTTGGAAGTTCTCAGGAACAATCGTAAGGGTGAAGGAAACTATGATGAAAAATTAAAGGAACAGCTTTGTAACGATATCTCCGCAGGTCAGAGCCAAATCGGATGGGTACGAAAAATGGTGGGCCAATTGCAAGCTCATATAGAAACGTGATAAGTTGTTGAAATTCGGGAAGAGAAAGAACAATAATGACGCCATTGATCATACGAAGACAGCTCCATTGAATGATCAAGTTATTTCGACATCCCGAATATGCATTTACTGACTAACCGCACACCCTAGTCTACTTTTTGAGTTGAAAAGATACGTAGCATGGAGCACTTGTCAATTGAGTGCTCGATAAAAAAAATGGATCCTACACTTCTTATTGATCGATTCCTGGCATAGGTACGACCAGTACTACCAGCGTATTTGATCAGCCTCCCGCACTAATGAGTCCGTAAAATATTTTGAAACCATTCTAGTACATTTTTTACAAAACACGTGTATTAAAATTATCTACAATAGAAGCCGGCGGTAGCAAAACCGCGATCCCTATTTAACCGAGGACGGTTTTTCGAGTAAAAGAAAATCAAGTACGTAGATGAATTGACGCATGAAAACTTTCTCTGCTTCCGGCTGTAGTACACGCGAAACCTTTTTAACTTGACTTCGCAAAACTAGGTCGTCGCGAAACTCAGCTCTTATCTTGACTTTTCCTACAGTTTTCATACTTTCAATCTGCTGCTAGGAAAGAAAAGTTTTCGAAATCGTTATTGGGGGTTAAAATTACCCCCTCAAGTTGGGACCTCCGAAGGGTACTTTTCAGATTTCGCCTATTGTCTTTAGAAATAATGAAATTCATCAAAATGCCTCTTGATAAAAAACAATGAAAAACGAAATTAATTTCATATCTGGCAGTTGCATAGGAAATAAGTGCTCGGAGTTAAAATCCGAAAAATAATTATAATGAAAAAACTATTGCACCTATGTTGATGGAATCCGTTGCACGTCAAAAGGGCAAAAAAGTAGTAGCTAGCAGTTTTTGTTTATTTTCGTAAATCGAATTATGGATCTGAACGACCCCGAAATATATTTACATTAATTGACAATTAAATTATAGTATTTCCTTTTATTCATTTTTACTTAACGTCGTATGTTTTTTACTTGAATTTACAACAACCGGATGACATTTATAACATTCAATTCACGGTTATATAGCAGCCACCCCTTTATTTATACATCGACCTTTCGATAAAAAAGTATATATATCTGACTTATTGATAAATCTGACCGATATGTACTTGGCAAGAAGATGACAGGCATACGAGAAACGTTTAAAGTTAGGCGCTTCCGTTCATAAGTTCAAATTTTGAGACGACGAATTAAAAAAAAATGTGTAGCCAAGAAGAAAAAATATACAAAATATTTGTAGACAATATTTTATTGAAACGATGTCTACAGTCTAACAAAATAATCTAGCGAACAGTCTAATAAGAAATATAAGTAAATATGTAATCGTGTACTCTATTAGTCGTTGTACGTTGTGCAATAATGATTATTATTTTTAAAAAATCTTTAAAACAGAAAGACTTTTTACGCCAAGGACAGTGAACAGTCGCAACATTTGCACATCCTGGAATGAGGTTCGTAGTAGTATCCAAATACAAAATATACAGAATTTTCAAAATTTACTAATTTTCCTTCTATGTAACCACTTTGTACCAAGAATATTTAAGAAGATCAGTACAACGTGGTGAAAACAGTTGGTTTCGAAAGAGCTTGGTTACGAAAGACTGTAGCTTCCGATATTGTTTTTCAGATGCAAATCAATATAATAATTCATAAAACTACAACTATCTGAAAAATGTTTAATAAAACTTGTCCATACTCAGAATTCCAAAACCTCGAGTGGTCCGATATTTCCTGCAATTAATTTAGGTATCATTACTTCCACGTCTTTATTTAGTTCATCTGTACATACAGTTTTAAGACAGTGCCTAGTCAAGGAATCAATCAGAAATAAAGATTCCAGCGTTAGAAAAAAATACAGATTGCAACCAGATTTTGAAATAACCGAAAACAGAAACAAATGTATATTGTTCATGATCATTTGAAATAATGTATATAGGAAAACAGTAGATATACCCAGATAGACAAACGTGCTGTAGAAATCGCATGACGGCACAGTAACGCAATAATGACGGCAAAATACAGTATAGCGTGTCGTCATTTAATAGATTTCTACGTCCGAAATACGCAGCATATTGACGCCACGTGCCGTCAGATTTGCGTTATGATTATGTTCAGATCCAACGTTAGAATGCAGCAAAGTAACAGCACGCTGTGCTGCGTATTTGCATCTTAATTGCAGCACGCTGGGGCTGCGTATTTGCGTCTTAATTGCAGCACGTCGTGCTCTTTATGTTGTAGTTCATCTATCCGTGACAACGTGTCGCACACCCCTCGCTATTGTTTTCACATGCGATGAAGCCACGCCAAGGGCATTTAAGTAAAGTCCGATTAATATAAACAAAAATTCAGCTTGATGCAATATGACACGGCACATTTGCGCCACGACGTGCTTCGAAAACGCTGCTAATACGCAGCACAACGTTACGCCAATGTAACGTCAAAACAAGGTTTCAATCACAGTGAACTATGTAAATATACTGCAAATGTGCAGCACGCCATGCTGCAAATACGCTGCAAATGTGCAGCACGCCATGCTGCAAATACGCTGCAAATGTGCAGCACGCCGTGTTGCGAATATGCTGTAAATGTGCAGCACGCCGGGTTGCACATATGCTGTAAATGAGCAGCACGCCATGTTGCAAATATGCTACAAATGTGCAGCTGCATATTTACAGAATTATTGCAACATTATTACGTAATCTCGCGTCGCTAGAATGGACCTTAATGCGGACGTAGAAAACTGTTGACTGACGCCACGGCTTGCTCTCGAGTGACGCGCTGTTGCCGACAATATGACGCAAAATGTCTATCTGGGTAATTTTTACCGAAAATAATGTTTCCATTTTTGGATTCTTCTATGTTATAATCTGGTCTGAAAAGTAATTTTTCTACCATTGGACCAATCTTACAGTCTGTTATTTATTAACCAAAAACAGAAGACATAGTCGCTTGTTGTCACAATATATAGTTGGCTGGATAGTGCAGCTGCAGTTCTTAGAAAGGACTGATTGTACAAGACAATGTACTTGCTTTTCTCCTTCGACTGCTACAGTTCTTCCCGAATGCATTTTCGATTGAAAGCTTTTTTTTAAGCTTTGAATATATTTGATGATTCATACGTTTTCATATTTTGGATTACGTCATAAACAAATTTTGCAACTGCCTTATCTAAGATTTTTTCATCTTCGATTATTACGGATGCAATAGGTTTATCGATTTTTCTTAATACGATTCGCTTTGAAGGAGTTCATTCATCTTCTAAGACGCTTTTAAATCGAAGTTATCATGTCGTATTGTCTGTTGAGCACACGAGGCCTATTTTTTGAAATCGAGATCGTGCACAATAAAATTGGCATCTATAGCAGCTTGACAATTTTCCAAAGTGTTATCACAAATTGCTAGTCAAATGACGGTTTATTAATCGTTGAAGCAAAACATGATGTAGAAAAAGTTTTCTATATCGCAAAAATCTTTGAGCGATACAAACTTCACAGATATAAAACTCAATCTTAATTATAGTTCGTAATTTATTATGAGAAATAATGTAGAACTGCTCATTCGGTTCGGGTACAATCAGCTGTAAACAACTATGTATATGGCAGTTCACGGGTACGACGTTGATCTGGCAGCGCAGTATTTTTTAACATGATGTATATCTATAAATATTAGATGCTACTGAGCAGCAACCCTAACCTCTTTGCACTCGCCGGTTGTGTTGTTGTTGTTATTGTTGAATCCGAGGAATTCACGACGTATGCCTACACGATACTCGGTGCCAACACGGCATTAATGATAGCTAATTTATTTCTTGAAAAAGAAAACAGTGGCGAGAAAATAAATTACCTCATCGAAAAAAAAACCGAATGACATACCCGCCCAATTCGAGGTTATCGCAGAAAAACTACATATTCTTAGGTCGTCGAGTGGTTGAATTAGGGTCTAGTGGTTGAATTATTGTGTTTTGTAAATAAAATATATATAATTCAATAACTTCGGTCTTTTATTTTTCTCCAAGAGTGCTATTTGTTTAATTGTCTTGATAAAAATTAACGTCCGAAGAATAATTAAAAAGAAAATGATATACCGGGTGTCCCATTTTAATCTTACAGTTGATTTATTTTGAAAAATATTGCTCTGATCAAAAATTGAGTGGGATGAAACTTTTTTGTTTTTTTTTAAAGGGAAACATGTTTTTTTTGAAAGGGAAACATGATTTTTTTTTTACCCAAAATTTTTTTAAGATTAAATCTAACATCATTTGTAGGAACATTTTTTTAATTCAGTTTATAAGAGATCACCATTTTTTACTATTTTAGTATTATCCGGGATAACCACGAGGACGAGGAGGTAGAATCTCGTCACTTTCGCAGTATTTTTTCCACTCTAACCTCTCCTTGTTAGTGTATCTGACTGTATAAATGTGTGATTTTGTAAGTGTGTGAGTGTGCAATGTTGTAAGTTTGAGTGTGTGGAACACTCATAAGGATGAGGTCTCCACGGCTCGTCACTTCCGCAGTATTTTTCGACTCCAAACCCTCCTTCTCAGAGTATGTGTGATTTTGTGCGTGTGTGTATGTGTGTGTGGAACACTCACAAGAATTAGTTCACTGGGCTCGTATTGTTCGGAATCAACTGGATGCAACATCCGATCGAAGGTGGATTGGTCGAGATGGACCTGTCCATTGGCCTCCAAGGTCACCTGATCTTACCTCTCCCGATTTTTTCTTGTGGGCTTATCTTAAAGACGTTGTCTACCGTCAACCTCCAACAACACGAGAGAATATGCGGGAGCGGATAAGAGCTGCCTGCCGTGCAATCCCGAGAGAAGTTCTCTTAAGAACAGTTGATGGTTTTAAGAGGAGAGTAAAGGCATGTTTAAACATGAATAGTGGAATCTTTGAACACCTTTAAGAAGATTTCAGAAAACTTTCACGAGGAGGATTTAGAAGAACTCCTCGGCTTCGTCATAATGCTGCATAACGCTAAAATAGTCAAAAATGGTGATCTAGTCTAAAATATCTGGGCTATAAAAAAAATATTCCTACAAAAGATCTGAAAAATTTTTTGGTAAAAAAAAAATCATGTTTCCATTTAAAAAAAACGTGTCAGCCATCTTAACGCCGCCATCGTGAATTTTGGACCGACACAAAAATTTTTTTTGAACGTCCCCTTCTGAACCCTAAAAGTTTCATCCCACTCAATTTTTTATCGGAGCAGTATTTTTCAAGATAATTCAGCTGTTAGATTAAAAGGGGACACCCTCTATTATAGGCTGTATCTAAAAAATGTTCCTACAAAAGATGTTAGATTTAATCTGAAAAAATTTTTGGTGGAAAAAAAAATCATGTTTCCATTTAAAAAAAACATGTTAGCCATCTTAACGCCGCCATTTTGAATATTGGACCAAAACAAAAAATTTTTTTGAACGTCTGAACCCTAGAAGTTTCATTCCACTCAATTTTTGGTCAGAGCAATATTTTTCAAAATAAATCAACTGCAAGATTAAAATGGGACACCCGGTATATACATATATACTTGCTCACGATCAGAGCAAGATAGACTTAACCTTACTTCAGATATTCTCGATAATATATATGTGTAGGTGTGTGTATGTATATATTGCCTCGAGCGCGCTCATGTGCGACGTTGTCAAGTGTACCCAACTACTTCGCGGCCGTCTGTCTTCTGCTATGTATAATAACGTTCATCGAGATTATCTCAAAAATTCTCTTCGAATAATTCGATGACCCTATTTTTTTATAATCTCATTGAAATCTTCATATTCGAATTTACAAGTAGCAACTTTAATATTAATATCAAATCGATACAGTAATGGATTCAGTAATTACAATGCCGGCGGAACGGGTTTCCCATAAATCAAAGGATTAATCTTTCCATTTTCAATCTAATATTACGTGTTGGAAGCTTCGATAAAGTATCCTGAGTTTTCACGACATAGAATTTTATCACATATACTCATGTATATTTGACTTTCAAGAATTTATCTAATAACGATTGTAACGATACTCCTACCTTAAGCGTCGAGCGGCTGACATTATTTATACGATCCGGATCTAAATGTCACAAAACAATCGAATGTATACTTGTGGAACATCCCTGTTGAAAAGGACCGATAGAACTGTTAGAATCTTTTAGAATCTGTTAGAATCAAGGACAAATGCACACGAAATTCCAATAGAGATTTATGAGGATTTATAGTATTCTATCGGTTCATATCGGTCCTTTTCAACAGGGATAGTACACTGAGAAATTTCCAGAGACTTTGTTGGTTTGGGTGACACTAATATGCAGGTTTTTTGACGATTTTATGACCTTTGTCTTGCTGAGGTACTTCAGTAGTATGCACGTGTTTTTCGATACTATCTACGAAAGGGGGTCTGATCATAGCGTATTTTTGAAAAGAGAATATTTTTATAAATATTAAGAAATGGTCATGATCTAGGTTTCCTTTTAGGAATTCATTGGAGCGAGTTCTGATTGACGCTAAAATTAATAAAGAAAAACTAGCGCATACGTGACCACTGTATACTTTAACGCGTTCTCCAATGGTAGCTGCATGGGGGATATGCAAGCTAAGAGAGATAAGCCCCAGACACAATGAAAAACATAGGAGATCGGAATAAGAAATAAGGAGTCAGAAATAAAGAATAAGAAATAGCGCAGCAACCAAGCTATTGCGTGCGAGAACGTCAAATACATATTACCTCAATCACTAAAGCTGTGGTGCTGTGAAAATAAATGCGTTGCCCTTTTGGCGACGCCACCAATTTGGCAAATTACAACTTGTAATTTGATTATCAATGTAATTAAATTTGGTTGCAAGTACTTGAATGATATTCAGTATGAAATGTTTAAAATAATTTGTCATTACATGAATGATAATTAAAACTGCTCTAATTAATGCATGACCCGGGTAAAAAAGATTATATATAATCACACATAATCATATATAATTATATATATAATTTAATAAATATTACTTAGAATTTTATGCAATTGACTAGTGAAATTAATGTTTATTAAAACTTGTAAGATACATATATAATAAAAGAAAAAATACATATACAATAAAAGAGATATTGTTCTTACATTTACATTTTGTTTTTACCTTTCTATTCTGTTCCTACATTCCTACATAATAAATAATACATTTATAAAAAAGTTATTTTTGGGTCTGTCTCTATTTGCGGATTTCAACTGCTGTTTGAAATGCGCGCCAATGCCATATGTTGCGGCGTTGCCACACGTCAGTTGCGAGAGCTGCCCAAACGAAAAATTTGTAAAATTTTTGCATTATTTTACCAATTTCTCGCACTTTAAGTACCCAATTACTCAGAAGTTTTTCCATACGGTTCTATTAATTATTCATATGTTACCCAATGAAATTTCATTGAAAACCCAGTGTTATTTCTATTTCAATTTCGGCATCGAAACCCATTAGCAGTGACGAACGCTATAAGAAGCCATGTTAGATGTCTGATATTTACCGAAATTCATTTATTATATCATTCAGGCCACAGCGATTGAATCTTCACGAAAATTGGTATACGCGACTCTTATGAGATAAATAATAGGTGGACCAAGTTTCATCGAAATCTCCCTGTTAATTCTCTTACGTAGATAACCTCCTTAACAGGAATGTCTGACAGGCACTGTCTGGCTTTTGTCGCATAAGAACTATTCACTTCAAAAAAAAAATACGCACGCAAATTTCGAGCTGAAGATATATATATTTTTCATTTTTTATAGCAAATTCATGTTAAACGGAAAAAGTTAGTCGTAATTAAAAAAAGAAACACCTCGATATGTTAGTTTGATGAAGAGATATTCCAAGTTCGTCGAATTTGAACGCGCGAAATCATTTTAAGCGCGATTGTCTGCAGGCCAAGCCGGTTTCCCCCACTCCATCGCCATACGTGGTGCCGCATTTTACCCGTGAATCAACCGCGAAAATAAGTAGCACCTTGTTGAGCGGTTTCTTTGAAAATTTCATAGTAGTTAGTTTGCGTCTTGCTCTATACCGTGTCCAATTTTTTGCTCTTTATGTTAAGAACAGCCGGTGCGATAATTGATGAGAAAAAAAATTTATCCCCCCCCCCCTCAATTGATTTTCAGCAATTTTTGTTTGTTTGTAAATTCGTGTAAAAATGACAGCGATCGAATGATGCTAATACCGACTCTGTAACATAACAAATGGCAGCGGAATTCCATTTAATTATGACTGAAAAAGTATCCTCTTTTTGGAGCCATTTTCAACCCACTTAATTATAAAAAATACTTTCGCCCCAAAGTGTACATGATAGGAGGACCCTTCTCGATTAAAATGCCGCTAATTAAATTGTTCTACGATAATTTTCCAGCCCGGAAATTCCTAGAAAAAGAATCGGTATTTTTATAACAAATGACTTTTCTCGCAAAGTATTTATCCGATCGAGCCTGATTCTGCACACTCCTTCTGCACACCTGTTTAGTACACTAAGAGACATGTTTTTCGACATTTTCATAGCTGTACATGCATTATTGCATTAATAATTAGTTATTGAAGGAATGTCCATTTCAGCTGGTTTTTATTACTTTGCAGGAGAACTAATTAACCGATTTTAATTTCTGACGCGCCAAATTGTTCGTCTTTCTAATACCTACCAATAGTTTTTTAACTTTTTTCTGTCAAATTGACAGTTTCGTCGCTGTCGCTCAAAAACCTCGTTTCACCAACTTTGAACGCGTGGGAATAATAATCACGTACAGATCGAGTGTGGGAAAATAGTACGTTTTCATCTGGGCGAGAAACCCCACAAGAATATCCAGGTCCCGTCCTACCTGGAGGCTAGTCATCAAACGGCCCCTTTTTGAACCCATTTCCTGGACTATATAGCTATATCTGATAAAGGAGCTGAGAAAAAGAATCCTCAACATTTGCTTCTTGTGGCCTTCTAAAGTAGACTATTACCTTAAGAGTTCACATAACTTATGAAGGGTCAGGTGTCCCGAAATGAATTTATGAGAAGTCACTTAACTTATGAGGGGTCACGGTTTTTTCAAAAAGATTTAAGGATTTACGTAACTTATGAGGTGTTAGAGGCTCTGAAATTAAGTTATGAGGGGTCACTCAACTTGTAAGGGGTCAGGAATCCTGGAATTAATTTTGCGGCTTTACAAAACCTACGTGGGGTCAGGGGTCATGAAATTAAATTATGAGGTAACCTAAGCTAAGAGGAGTAACCTAAGTTCTGAGGGATCATTGAAGTTATGAGGGTTCAGGTATTCTGGAATAAAATTCACATAACTTATGAGGGGTCAGGAGATTCGAATTCGCAAATTAAAAAACCAACTTTCATGGTTTATTGCTCATTCAAAAGCATCACTATTAGAATTATTTGTAAATTTACTCTGTATATCAAATCGAAATTAATGCGCGACATTGTAAAATTAATAGTGGTATATTACAAGTAATGTATTTGTATTAATATCAATATATATCGACGTATGGAATGTCCATGCACGAAAATTGAAATTAATATCCAGGCTTCGTAAAATTGTGTGAAAAATACATTCGCAAGGTCTCGTAAATTTGTATGACCAGTGTCTAAAAAACATCGCCGAAATTATTTGTGAATTTACTGTACAAAGTAATATTGAATTTACAAATCTTGGTATATGAAATCGAAATTAATGCACTAGTATTTAAATAATTTAACGTCGTACATTAAAATTAATATATTCATATTGATATTAATGCATCGTCGTAGGATTTATACAATTTCTAACCGTAATTCCCCATTTAATGACTTAAAATTAATACACCGGTGTATTAATTCAATAAGTACTACACACATTTGGAATTTTAATTCACGTTCTGGAATATCCATGCATAAAAATGAAAATTGATATGCAGGTTTTGTGAAATTGTATGAAAAATACAATCACAAAGTCTCGTAAGAGTCGTAAGTTTATATACCCAGTATCTGAAAAATGCAATGCATATGCTACTTTTATTTTTTGTACATCGGTAACTGAAAATTGTACAGCAGTATGAAGAATATACTATTTCCAATTCGAAATTTATACATAAGCATTGGAATATTCCGAGTTGTCCAATTTACTTTATGATGAGTCGAAAAAAAACTTTCACCGAGTATCGCACATTTAAAAGCACATCATTATTTTTTCGGATTTCACGTATTCATATATCATACAAGTAGAAGAAGTTCATAAGTAGTCGATAGCGAAATGGGTAGCGTGTTAAGGAGGTTCATCTGGTACCGAAAGAGTCAAAAGAAAAATGTCAATGCTTAACCTCAAAAAAAGCGGTGACTAGCGTAGTCATTGACAATGCTTAACCTCAAAATAATCAGCATTTTCGACACTAATTAATTTATTATGAATCTCACAAGTACCTAATTGATTTTATGAAGCACTAAAAATGTTCCTTAGATACTTTTGCTTTAATTATTAAATTTTCATTAAAATCTGTATTGTAATGATTGTGCATTTAATATTTATAGACGGTATCCCATAAGAGCCCATGTTATTTAGGATTTACATTTTTATTTATTTCTCATGAACAACGTACCCTCAGGTCTTGAAATTTTAACAGATGACTTTTTAGATATGATTAACTATATTCTGATTTTTTTTATCAATATCTGTATTGTAAATCGTGTACCAGATGGACCTCCTTAAGTAGATAGGTAGGATGGTAAGCAGGGTCGAGGGTTCGAATCCCGGTCGGACAGGAAAAGTGAATCAGGAAATTGGCGCAGGTTTTTCTTTTTTTTCGATTTATCTCTTTTTGGAGCCGGTAAACTATGCATTTTAAATTATTTTGCAAAGGCTATATATTTTTTATAACATGTTTAGCAACAATTAATTACAATTACGGTTACGTAATTTTCATGAGATGGACCTTAAAAATCACTGAAAACTTGAAAATTACTACGGATGGACTTTGAAATTCCAAAACCGCATCAATTTTCACACACCGCTGCTTTGTATCTCTTAGAACTGGGTATATTAATCTTCATGTTTATTGTTGAATTATGAAAAAAGAGAAAAAGAGACTACTTGTGCTGATTTTTAATAGACGGGTTTATGCAAATAAATTTTCTATACCGGTATATTAATTTTCAAACAAAATTTTTTTACAGTGCATTTACTATTATTTTTTCGGCACTTCAGCATTCATATATCATACAAGGAGAGGGACTTCATGAGTAGTCGATAGCTCAATAGGTTGGGTGTTAGGTAGATAGGTAGGATCCTCGGTAGATTCGAGGGTTCGAATCCCGGTCTCAGAAAGAAATTAGATCGGACAATTCGTGCAGATTTTTTTTTCTATGAATCTCTTTTTGAAGCCGTAAACTATGCTATGAAATTATTTTGCAAGGGCTATATATTTTTTATAACATGTTTAACACCAATTAATTCAGCTACGATAACGTAATTTCCATGAAATGAATATAAAAATTCTGACATGTAATGTGATATTAACATAACCGCGTATATTAATTTTAATACACATTTTTTGAACAATAATATACTTGAAGTTGAAACCCCAATGGCATGTATATGATTTTTTTAATACATCAGTATATTTAAATTTAACTCCATACCTTTATTCTTTAAATACGTTTCGCTTATAAAACAACTTTGCTTATAAAATTTATTTCCTAAATTTAAAGTTTGAAAATTCTTTTGAATCTTGAATTCTAAAGATTGCCTGAAATGTTGGATTTTTGGAATTTTGTTTTTATTTTGAGTCAATGTGATTTTTTATTCATAAAAAGAAATAGGTAATTGTAGAAGTAAGTGATTTAGTTTGAAATTCATTAGCATTTTGCTTATTAATAATGCAAGACGACTTATAACGGAATAGAAAATTACGAATCGATGAAAATGTTTTCTATCTGTAGAGTTTTCATCATTTTTTCCATAAATTGCTCTGCACTTCATTTTTTATGGAACACAAATTTTTCTCGCTGTAACGAAATTTCTTTTTACTGGATATTCCGTTGGTCATAAGCATCTATGACTTCCTGTGCTAAATGATCATCGAAGCGAACCGGAAACGAACGACTACAGTGTCTGTACCCTCACCTCGATATAGTTAAAGAACAATACATGACACGTTTCAGTAACGCTGCAAAACAACGGACCCCCTCCACTTTATGTCGAGGTGTTGTTAGAGCAAAAATAATTTTTGCCGTATAATACGTGTTTGTAGGTCTATTGTCACATTTGGTGCTGCGAATGTTTACACCGAAGGTAACATAAAAAATGTACCTACATCTGTGGAGTATTCTCACTTTTGCGTTTGCGATATCATGGTTTCAAACGAGGGCTCTTCAACGAGAAATGAGTAAGTTTTCGTATTTCACACGTTCTGAATTAGAATAAACTTGAAAAATAAAGTTTCATCAGGAAAGAACAAAAATAATCAATTTAAAAAAAAATACAATTGTAGTGTGTAAATTGCTAAAAAAAAAGAAATATTGTGCTTTTTTGAAGGACTTTCTATTTTTTTTCTAAAACTTTAAAACACAATCCTCCATAAAAATTTAGATAATTAAAGTATATGCAGAAAATATATGTGTAGATGTGTAGCCAGATATATCGTTCAGTTGCGTTGAATATTGTACATTAGACTGATTCAGGGGAGTGACATTAGACCGCTAGAATCGACACATAAATCGCAATGCTTATTTTACGCCAAATTTCGTCACTCGTGGCGCTAGTAGTCACCCGCTGCCGCTATCCCTGCCAGGGTGGGGGTTTAGTGTTCCCCTCGTTCTCCTCTCATGCTGTCGAAATGCACTGAAAGTCTTGTGGGTCTCGGGGTATAGAGAAAGAATGCCACTTTTCGGGGTTTGGAAGATATCTCGAATTCCCCGAATTGCAGCCGGGTACGATGCACGTTGGCATAATGACCCGTTCAACGCGTACAAACAAAAAACTATCCCATAACCCCCATAACCTCAAAGCTGCCAGTTGTCAAACGCTCCTGGGCCTCCCTCTCGGGCGAAAATAGTAAAAAAAAAAATGTCATAGGAAAATTCTGAAAAAATTCCAGGCGATTCCGTGTATACCTACGTTACTTTTTTCATACCTGACATTTTCTCTTTAACCCTGTAGTTTTTGAGTTATGTTACATTTTCGAAATTTGTCTTTTTCAGCCAAAAGTGAAATAACCTTGCGAGAAAAAATCAGACGAAATTTTTTAAGAGACGAAAATGGAGTGCCTGCTAACTCTTTCGAATGTACCATAGATTAAACAAAAATGCTCAAGTTATGCACCCCATTCGCGATGGTCGAAAAAGACCAAAAAACGGTCACATTCAAAAGTGCATAGCGGGTCGAAAAAAAATCATAAAAAATATTTAAAAAATGGAAAACGAAGTTGAAATTCTTCCCGTCTAAGCGCTTTTTTGAAAATTTAATTAACTTTTTTTTTGACGGCACTATGCAACTTCTAGTGCAGCAAGAAATATCGACAAATGTATCCAAACTTTTGAGCGGGAATGTATATCCAAAATCGAGAATGAAAAATTTGACAAACTATTACAATTATACCTTATACTATGAGAAATATATGTGCCAAGTTTTAAAATTTTATATCAATATTTACTCAGTCGAAAAAATGTTCAGATCATTGACTGGAAAAAATACACGTATTTCCCCTTTAAAACTTTGACCTCTGTGGGGGCCAGGTTAAAATTGAGATATCGAGCTGAAATTTGGACTGAGTTTCTATTTATTTATTTAAAACCGATTAAGGACTATCGTCAAAAGAAAAAACATCATACCCCAAATAAGAACCACCCTAACATATATATATATATATATATATATATATATATATATATATATATATATATATATATATTAGGGTGCTTATTTGGGGTATGTTGTTTTTTCTTTTGTAGATAGTCCTAAATCGATTTTAAATAAATAAATAAAAATACATATCAAATTTCAGCTCGATATCTCAATTTTAACCTAGCTCCAACGGCAGTCAAAATTTTAAAGGGGAAATACGTGTGTTTTATACGTTCAATGATTCGAACATTTTTTCAACTTAGTTAATATTCATTTAAAAATTTGAAACTTGGCACATATATTGCTCATCGTATAAGGCATATTTGTAGTATTTTATCAAGCTTCTCATCCTCGATTTTCGACATACACTCCCACTCAAACGATAATAAGGATAGCTAAATTTTCCAAGCGGCGTTTGAAAGAGGACAAATTTACATATATTTTGCTTTTTTAGAAATTTCTCTACGATTTTTTTTTAGCTCGGTACGCACTTTGGAACATGGTCATTTTTCGGATAATTTTACTCGAAAAATAGGCGTAATCCAAGAACGATAGCATTTCAGAGGAAATGTCAAAAGTTCACACTGGAATGACTCGAATTTTTTCGAAACGCTTCCTCGTATTAATGTAGCTTCCGTTCTCAGCTCATTTAGATGGATCATATAGATTTATAAAACATTTGTGGTATTTATCGCCGGAATTATCTGTTATCGCGCTTTTCGATAATGATGTTTCACTAGAACCGAAATCAAAAATTGTTTGTAAATTGTAGATGTTGAGAAATAAAGTTATCGCACGTCGATAGACTCACCGCGCATGCGTGAGCAATATTCAGTACGAAGGCGCCGCAGCGCACTACTTTCGAGTCACCGGCACATTATACAGTTAGTTGGTCCGTGACCGTTGTCCGCAAGACGTGCGCAACAAGAAGTTCCTCTGTTAACTCAAAGTAATAAAGCGTACTTATATATATTGTAATTCATCTTTCTCTTCAATCCTATCGTTCCTCCTTTTCTTCGATAATTTCAACAGGTTATGGGCCCAGGCAAGCAGCCTGCGTAACGCCCGATTATCGAAGTGGAAGAACGATAGAGAGAAAACGGTTATCTCGATTTTTCTTTCCCTTGTGGTCGACACGTGGTCGCCATTGTAGTGTACCGGTAAACACGCACGGGAAAATAATCGAACGAAAATGGCGGAATCAAATCTTATAAAGAACATCAAGAAGTTTGATGGCTCAAATTTCCAAGCGTGGAAATTTCGAATGAACACGATGCTTATCGTGAACGTGATTCAAGACGTTGTAACGGGTGCGCGTGTAATGCCGGCAGACCAAAATTCGGCCGATGGCAAAAAGTGGGTGAAAGACAACGGGACGGCTATGTGCATAGTTTCCTCGTCAATAGAGGATTCCCAGCTCGACTGTATGCTTGACTGCACCACATCGAAGCAAATGTGAGACAAGTTGGTGAGAATCCACGAGCAGAAATCAGTGTCCAACAAGATGATCCTGCTACAAAAGTTCCACGGACATCGTATGGAATCAAACCAGTCGGTTGTACAACACGTTTCCCGGGTACAAAACATGGGGTCTCAACTGAAGGATCTGGGAGAAGCGGTTTCGGACACGGCTATAATGGCGAAGGTTCTTGGCAGCCTACCAGAAAAATACAACGCTCTCCAGACAGCATGGGACAGTGTACCCGAAGAAAGACAAACCCTCGATAGTCTGTTGGAACGGTTACTAAAGGAAGAAAGAAGACTCGAAGGTGACGATGACGTCACTCGCGCGTTAGCCGCTGTTAGTATTAGCGGGAATAAAAAGAAAAATGTCGCCGCAAATCAAAACAACAACAACAATGAGAAAAACCGCGAAAGTAAGAATACGAGTGTCGAGTGTTTTTATTGCAAAAAGAAAGGACATCTCGCTCGTGAGTGCCGGAAAAAGAAAAGGGAAAAAAACAACACCGGTGAAAATCCTCGCGAGTGTGCGTTCGTCGCTTCAACAAGTGAACAAAAGCAGCAAGTGAAATCGGAGACAGTGCCGCGTAGTGAAGTCGTAGAACGACTCTTGGCAGCTGACACAAGCGATGTCTGGTTTACCGACAGCGGTGCGTCCAGACACATCACTTACCGACGGGACTGGTACAGTGAATTCGAACCAACCAGTGGCGATACGATAACGCTCGGGGACAATAGCGTGTGTGACGTTACCGGCAGAGGCACTGTGCTCATTGGCAGACTGGTGGACGGTGAATGGTGTGAAGCTCGTATAGAAAACGTGCTCTACGTTCCGAAAGCTCGAAAGAACTTGTTTTCAGTCGGGGTGTGCACTAAAAAACGTTTTGAGATTTCGTTCAAAGGAGAACTTGTGACAATTAACCGAGACGGTGAAGTTTTCGGTGTCGGTGTGCAACAACAAAATCAAATTTATAGAATGCTCTTCAAAGTGAGAAAACCAAGCGTGCCAAAAGAAGCAAATGTGTCAATTGTCAACTTGCGTGTCTGGCATGAACGTATGGGACACGTAAATAATAGAGTCTTGCGCGAAATGACGCAAAAGGGGCTAATTCGCGGTGTGAAATTAGCGGACATTGACAATTTCTTCTGCGAATCGTGTGCCTTCGGAAAAGCACACAGCCTTCCGTTTAAGAAGAACGAGACAAAAAGAAAAGCACAAAACCGGGCGAATACATACACTCGGATGTGTGCGGACCGTTCTCAAAAGAGTCGATCGGTGGTGCAAGGTTCTGCGTAATGTTCAAGGATGATACATCAGGATTCCGGTATGTTTATTTCTTAAAACATAAATCTGATGTTTTCAACATTTTCAGAAAGTATGAAAAGTTGATCAACAACAAATTCGGCAACCCGATGAAAGTGTTACACACGGACAATGGGCGAGAGTATTGCAACCGTGAGATGAAGCAATATCTCGAGGCTCGTGGTATCAAGCTAGTAAACACGGCACCTTACACTCCCCAGCAGAACGGTAAAGCCGAGCGCGACAATAGGACGATCATCGAGAGTGCGCGCACGATGATAATGGTGAAGAAACTTCCTCTGTCGCTATGGGCGGAAGCAGTCGGTACAGCGTGACCGTGCTCAATCGAGTTCTGGCTACCGGTAAAGAGAACACACCTTACGAGATCTGGTTTGGTAAAACACCAGATGTTTCTCATTTTCGAGTGTTTGGATCGGACGCGTACAAGCATATCGACAAACAATTTCGAAAGAAATTAGATCCAAAGGCAATAAAACTAATCTTCGTTGGTTATCAGAACGACTCTATGAATTACCGATTGTACAATCCACAGAATAACAAAATTTCTGTATCGAGAGATGTCACATTTAATGAGAAGTCGCAACTTGGGACAGTTGAAGGGGAAGAATTCGAATACCTCCTTCCAGCGCACGAAAATGAAGATGTGGCAGAACCCATCGAGCAGCAAGAAGCCGAGAAACAACCTGAAAGAAACGAACATCGAGAAGATCCTCGAGAAGAAGATCAAAATCAACAAGAAAATGACCGACAACTGCGGGATCGTGCAACCATCCGTCGACCGATAAGGTATGAGATCGACTTTGCGGAATACAATCCGCCAAACACATTTCAGGAGGCGATGACCAGTGCCGAGGTGAAAAATTGGACCGAGGCGATTAATGAAGAACTCGACGCGCACGAGAAGAATAAGACTTGGTCGATCGTACCGAGGAAAACGGATCGGAAACCCATAGATTCAAAATGGGTGTTCAAGGTCATACGAGACACGTCAGGTGACGTATACCGATACAAAGCTAGACTTTGTGCACGAGGTTTCCAACAAAAGGAGGGACTTAACTTCACGGAGACCTTCTCGCCAGTCGTGAGATACGACTCCTTGAGAGTTCTTTTGGCCGTGGTGGCTGAGCACGACTTGGAGCTCACACAATTCGACGTGAGAACAGCCTTCCTTTACGGCGAGCTGAAGGAAGAGATTTACATGGAAATACCTGAGGGACTCGACAACAAGAAAGAAGAAAAACGTGGTTTCGTGTGTAAACTGAACAAGTCCTTGTATGGCTTGAAACAAGCCCCCAGGTGCTGGAACGAAAAATTTCGTGAGTTCTTAGAAAAATATCAATTCCGCGAATCAGTAGCCGACAAATGTAATGATGTGAACGATTTGCATGTAATGATGAGAACGATTTGCTGCATAACGATATTGATTTTTTCGTGACTGCAGAATCGATCAATCTTTTCGAGAATTTTGATTTAAAAACAGATTTTCTACAGATTGATCCATCTAAACGCGCTGAGAACGAAAGCTACATTATTGCCTTGAAGTTTATTCAGACTTTATCAGTTGTCAATGACTGTGCCGAGAGAGCCCGTGTGGAAATTTTGTTAGGGGATTCTTAGGGGCCCGATTAATTTTCCCGAATAGATACAGGGGCCCGACAAGGAAATCCGTTCGGGTCCCGTTAGGGATTGTCCCACTTTATTAAGCGGGGCCTTTAGAAGATGCCGTATCGGGACCCTTAACAGGTGCCGTATCGGGGCCCTTAAAAGATGCCGTATCGGGGCCTTTAAAAGATGCCGTATTGGGACCCTTAAAAGACGTCGTATGGGGGCCCTTAAAAGAGAATTATTGATTTTTTCCATATAATTATCAGTTGTTACGATGAAATTCAGTTCTATATTCACAATTGATAGTTTCTAAGGGTCAATTAATAACGAAAAAAAAATTTAGGAAAACAAAATTATTAATATTTTAAAGTATTTTCATTATTACTAATAATATTTATTATTATTTTTGAATAACAATAAATATTATTACTTAATTTATATTTTCTAAGTATCTTTTTAAGTAATATGTAGTAATTACTTCATATTACTTGAAAAATACGATGCGAGTATGTGTATGTATATCATATTGAATTTATGTACTAAATTTTATTTTGATTATCTTATTCTTTGAATGCCCCAAACTGGGTCTCGTACTGGCTAACCTATCAAGTCCTTGTTTGAATATATAATGGCAAACCTATTTAAACCAGATCGGGCCCTGCCTTGATTTACCTATTAAGGCGCTATTGAATTTTAAACTGGAAACCTATTTAAACCAGACCGGGCCCGGCCTTGATTTACCTATCAAGGCCCTATTGAATTTAAAAATGGATAACCTATTTGAATCAGACCAGGCCCTGCCTTGATTTACCTATAAAGTCCTTGTTTAAATATATAATGGCAAGCTATTTAAGCCAGATTGCGCCCTGCCTTGATTTACCTATCAAGGCCCTATCAAATTTTAAACTGGAAGACCTAGTTAAACCAGACCGAGCCCTGCCTCGATTTACCTGTCAAGGCCCTATTGAATGTTAAACTGGAAAACCTATTTAAACCATGCCGGGCCCTACCTTGATCTTATACCTACCAAGGCCCTCTAAATTTTAAACTGGAAACCTATTTAAACCAGATAGGGCCCTGCCTTGATTTACCTATCAAGGCCCTATGGAATTTACGCGGGCCCCAATTTTTATTAGGGCTTCCCTAACTATTTTCCACACGGGAGGGGTTGAATTGATGCAAGATTGTTGTGGAGAATATACCAGAGATAAAAAAAAACTACAATATGTTGTACAATTGGTTAGAGATCATAGACAAAAGTATCCTGATGCGCTAAAGGAAACAAATATGAAAGAATAAACTATTTTAGAAGATTCATAAAGCAATGCTCATATTTAATGTAAGAAACGCTAATATTAAAATATTTTTTCAAGAACTATTTATGTTAATTTCTTTTAGACGATAAATATGTTTATATTTCAATCAAAAATATTCTGATCGCACAAAATTGAATTTTATCAATGAATTAGTTTAATGTTGATATTTACAAATATCATACACTCCCACTCAAATTTTGGATACACTAATCGAAATTTCTCGTCGCATTAAGTCAGAGAGCAGAGTCAAAAATGAAGATAGCCAAATTTCATAAACTTATTAGATTTTCGACCCAAAATGAGGGGCAACGAAAAATGCGAGAAAGCGTTTCGAAGAAATTCGAGCCATTCCAGTGTGAACTTATATGACCTTTCACCCTCTTGACATTTCCTCTGAAATGCTGTAGTTCTTGGATTACGACTATTTTTCGAGCAAAATTATCCGAAAAATGGCCATGTTCAAAAGTGCGTACCGGGCTAAAAAAAACCGTTTAGAAATTTCTAAAAAAAGCAGAATGGAGGTAAATGTGTCCTCCTTCAAACGCCGCTTGGAAAATTTAGCAATCTTCATTATTGACTCCGCAATCGAACTTTTAGTGTGGTACGAAATTCGACAAATATATCCAAAATTTTGAGTGGGAGTGTATGTCAACAATCGAGGATGAAAAATTTCATAAAATACTACAAATATACCTTAGACTATGAGCAATATATGTGCAAAGTTTCAAATTTTTAAATTAATATTAACTAAGTTGAAAAAATGTTCAAATCATTGACCACATAAAATACACATATTTCCCCTTTAAAACTTTGACTGCCGTGGGGGCCAGGTTAAAATTGAAATATCGAACTGACATTTGGTATGCATTTTTATTTATTTATTTAAAACCGATTTAGGACTATCTGCAAAAGAAAAAACAACATACCCCAAATAAGGACCACCCTAATATATATGAGGCATTCTCCGTCAATTCCGCTACTTTTTTCTTCGACCCTCTCAGATCTGTCTCATAACTTGTCACAGTTTAGTCCCACTTGGAAGTAGTCTCTGTGATTTTTTTCAGATTTGTTAAGCGGTGAATAAAGGAGTTATATTTTGAGGAATTAAGGAGCAAAGGAGCAAAATATAATTTTTCGAATCCATATAGCTTAAAACGGAGAGGATGTACGAAAAAAATATTCCTAGAAAAAAATTATGTTTTTCTATCAACTGTTGAATGCAATATGTGTTATATTTCTGTTCGTGTTGCAAAAACTATTTTCTGCAAGGAAAAATGAAAATTAATTATTTTCGCACGGTCGGACACCTTCAATTTCGTTGTCAATTTTATACAATTTCTAACAGTATTAGTGGGACGTAGAGAAAAATCCACAATATGGCAACTAATTTTTTTCGGGGTTAAAAAAATGTTTTTCACAAAAAATTGCATTAAGTTTTTTTTTCGAATCTATATAGCTTAAATTAGTGAAGGGAGGAATCGGCTGTGATTCAGCCAGTAGTTCCAAATAAAATTGGACAATTTTCGTATAACGTTTCGATCCTTATTCAAATCCTCTTCAGATTTATTATTTCTAAAAATTACATTCCTCTTAGTCTTATTTTGTATAATAGATTTTGATATGTTTTGATATGGTTTACATTATAAGTTTATGTGTTGTGTGTCATGACTGACCTGAATTTGTATGGCTAATTTTTGATCATTTGATGAATCTTGGATGATATTCATTATGAATTTATTGTATCAAGACGCGCCGTCTTTTTGCGATCTTTGATGTCTGCGAGAGAGAGGGTTTTGATATTTTAGCGCTTAGTTGATGCTCTTTGTGAGAAGGTGTGTATATGTTATTTACCTATGATTTCCATATTTGATATTTTCCACGATTCATTTTTGATCAAAATTAACAATTTTTATTACATGATGTTGTTAAATGGTCAAGATGTTTCGAGAGCTTAGTAGCGACTGAGTATCAGAGACGAGTGAGGAGATTGGGGCAGTAGGATCGAGGATTGCAGAGTGGGGGGTATTTGTTACGGTTGAGAAAGTTGCCGTTAATTATTCTTATATGCCGGGCGAATTGTGGTAACGAGTCTTAAACCGGTTTTGGATTGATAACTATTAGATTTGGTAATGAGTTTTAAACAGATGGTTGACAATTTAAGATTTTTGAGTTATTATTTAAAGTTTTGTTAAATTATTAAATTATATATGCTGCTTAGTTTGTCAATATCGGTTCTAAAATTAATCGCTTTGGAATGCGCTTTAATCTGTATCATTTCAAGAATTAATCGCTTTTTTAGCCATTTTTCATTATTCAGAATTTTGACATCTTCAAATTTGAAATTGTGATTTAATTCGATTCCGTGTTTAGCTAACGCTGGATTCTGTGTGTTAGTGTGTTTTAGACTATTTTTGTTTTCGTTGATTCTGGTTTTTAGATATCTTTTTGTTTGTCCTATGTACAATGCATCACAGTCGTTACAATCGATTTGGTAAACTACGTTTCATTTATTCATCTTGTCTATTTTGTCTTTTGTGGAACCGATAATAGAGCAAATGTTGTGTTGGTTGTTGGTGACTAATGTTATATTGAATTGTCGAAAGAGCCGGATGAGTTGGTGGTGAATATTAACAGTATATGGTAAATTTATCAATCTAGAGGAGTCGAATGTATTGTTTGTATTTGATTGTGCCTGAATTAATGTTAGTCTTTGTCTTATTATCTTCTCTGTGAACGAAATTGGATAACAGTTTTGTGTCATTGTGTTTTTAATTAGTTCAATGTTTTTTTCGTGGAAGGAAACGTCTGATAGTTTTATCGCTCTATCTACTAACATCGTTATAATTCTTTTTTTTTTACTAAGAGGGTGGTGAGAAGAGAAGTTTATGAATCGGCCTGACCCGGTAGCACAGTAGGAGAAAAGCCCAAAAACCTGGCCAAAACCTCAAATGACCTTTGACGGGAATGAAAATTGACTTACAGGGGTTTTCAAGGTCGCTGATTACGAATCCGCAAGCCAAATTATCGTAAAAAAAAATAACCGATCCAATATGGCCGACATGAACGTTAAAAAGTTACCAGATGTTGACAAAAATTGGTATATACGGGTTTCCAATGTCGCTGATTACCAATCCGATATCTATTGTTTATAACTTGCAACAAAGAGCTTACAGCAAATTGTTATAAACAAAATGGCCGAGTATCCTGCTAAATAGATAAATTAATATATAAAAAAAAATCATAATAAAATAAACGTGAACAGTGTATTCTACGCAATTATTATTTTTATTTCCAAAATACATACGGAACGTTTCAAAAATAGAAAATTTATCGGATAAATGCTCGCTGATTATCAGAAATACTTCTTTCCTTGTCAGCACCAATTCTTTGTAACCGGATCCTGTAATAAAGACATAAAATTGTAGAAAATTGGTGTTAAAGGAAAAGATAAAATTTTCAATTAATACAATAACTTGAACAATGTACATTATTTTACCAAATAAATAACCGCAATGATTGAAATAATTTTAAAAAAATTAGACAGAAAATATTGACATGGATTTGGTTAAAAGAAAGCTTTGCTTACTATATAATATATATATATTCAAATATTTTATTTGAATGTTATAACATTTCATTCATATTTAAGAAATTTTTATGTGGTTGATTTTAATATGCATATATATATATATATGCATACGTATATATCATAATTAAATCACAGAAAATGTATATATATATATATATATACACATATATATATATTAAAATAATTTATTTCAAGCGTATAACAGCCGTCTTGTCCGTTATGATGCTACTTCACCCATTCTCAGGTAGAGGCGCAGAAGCTGCTCAATAGTGCCGCGTGCACGCTCGGCTACCGCACGATGCGAAAAAAATCATAACGGACAAGACGCACGTTTTCCGCAGGTAACTCTTGTAAATTTCGAAAGCTTATACATTAAACTAAAGGCCGAGACTAGGAGCTTTGCGAAATGTGACAAAATATATAACTTTTCGGACCGTTGAAAATATAAGTTTTCAAAATTATTCAATTTTATTTATGCCGAAGGCTATACTACATTTCAATCATTTATACATAAAGTTTAGATTCAACCGATGTAAAAATGTTCTACATACCTCCAGAAGTCGTATCCATGTTGCAGAATTGAAATTAAACCCGTCACTTTAAAGTTATGGGTTTTTGAAGTCAGCGTTATTTTCGTCTGTTCAGCGCGTGACACGTACACTCTTCACGAACACTAACTGCCAACTGACGCTGCGGCGCAGGTATACACTTAAAGGGCTTTCCTTTCCACAATAGAATGCAGTTACTAGTCCTCTACCTGAATGACTACTCAACTGACCCTATTTCGAAAATTTATTTTTTGGGGTTTTGGCCAGGTTTTTGGGCTTTTCTCCTACTGTGCACCGTTGCGTAGGCGGTTTCCCGCACGAACCTCCACGGAGGTGATCCTGGTGAACTTTGTCAATTTTGATTTCGGCTGTGGAAGATTGGAAATTTCTTCCAACAAACAGGTTGCCGCCGTGGTTGGACTGCAGCTTGCGTTCTTGCCTAAGTTGACCTCCATGTCAAATTGGCGACAGGTGCTGTCAAGCTTCGCTTCCTCGTTGTCGTGATCAAGTTGGCTGTCGGGACAATTTCGATGATCTCGTAGATTTCGTCGAGGAAACGTTGCATTCTTTACATAATAATTCCCGACAATTTTATGGCTCTTATCGACTAATTCGACGATCATTGGCCCTGATACTCGTTTGTCGCGATAGTTTTTCAATTGATTTTCGACTTTATTACGTAACTCATCGAATTTTGCGGCTTACGCAACCCAAACGTCCACCAGATCATCTGTTATTTTTTTACTTTCATTGACAACGTATTTTTGTGGGTTTACATTGGCCTCGCGTGCGTAAATGAGATCATTTGACAAGTTCGAGGGTACACTAAACCATTGTGGGACATAGACATCACCCACATCGATTAAAAAGCACGTGCTTCCCGTAGTCTTGACTACCGATTTATCATTGTTCGCGCGAGAAATACGTCTCTGTGAGAGGCAATGGACGACATGAAAAGAGAACCCGAACGGCTTACATGTTGTTAATTTATCCATTTCGATCACGTAGTCTTCATTATTATCTGTGACAAGATCGAGTTTACCGACCGTTGACAGAGTTGACAATTGAATTATATCATCTCGGGTTTCAACTGTCACTATAGGCGTTGTCATGTCGAGTTCGTCGTCTGACAGTTCAGAGTCGATGAAAAAGACGGGATCGTTAAATACGTCTAAATCTATCGGAGAATTAGTTTTTTCAATCATCGCGTCGCGCGATTGACCCGGTTCAATTTGACTCGCAAGATTTTCTACCCTGTCTAGTACTTGTGTCTGCTCGATTATAATTTTACTTCATGAGCTTGATATATCTACCTCGTTTATGCCCTTCCTGCAAGTAACCTGACGTACGGTTATTGCGGGGCCTGGTTGTTTCCCGGAAGCTTTGGACAATTTTTGTTTACGTGCCCCATAGTTTGACAGATGTGGCAAATGTCTTGTCACTCAGCATTGCACAAGCGGGAGCTATGCCCTACTGTGCCACAATTGTAGTAAACCGTCTTGCTAAAATCCGGGGCAAATTTCGTATTTTTCTCCTGCGAGCGCTCAGTTGAGTTTGTTGTCGCGGAATTATTCCTCTTTCTGCAACGCGTGAAGTTATTTTCGAGTCGTTTTCTGGCTAACGTTTTTGAATTATTGGACGATTTTGATTGCCTGTTGTCGGTGCGCCGTGTTTTGTGTTGGATGGCATTTAAGTAGGTTCGCGAATCTCTACTGTCCTCGTCTTCGCTATTGTCTTGCAAATACTTCAATTCCGTTCGATAATATATTTCTCGCGTTTCTTTATGCGCTTCGATCGATTTTCGGTATAGAAAATTTCTTTTATTAATATAATGTAAGAACTCGTCGTAATTGTTAAGACGTAGATTCAAAATTTCAAAGGCAAGACGCGGATTAAATTTGACTCATATTTGTTTTAATTGTTCGCGTAATTGCGGAGGATGTCGCATTCGTTCGAAGATGATGCGCGCTCGGCAGGCGAACTCTGCCAAAGACTCATTTTTTTCTATTTTCAGATCGCGAACTTCCAAGAAAAATTCAACGTCGTCTTTCTTTACGCCCCATTGATAACAAAAAGCTCGTGTAAAATCCTTCCAAGTTTGCCAATTTCGTTTATTTAACAAATACCAGACTCTATAGGAGCCTTCGAAAATAGTTGGCAAGCAAGGGACAAATTGATTTTTATCTATCCCGCTCGCACTAAGTTAGTCTTCCAAAATCAGCAATAATTGATCGGAGTCTTTTTCAGTTTTTGGAAAAATGATTTTCCAATTGCTTATTATGCGGCCAATTTTCATTGCCTTGTCGAGCTTTCGTTCGTAGGGCACAGGCAAATTATTTGTACACCCGTTATATCTTGCTATCGAGATACCCCGTACCAGCGTACGGAGTGCGATATTCGTATGATCGCCGTACTTCGTTGTCGCTAGCGCTTGACTCGTCGCTATCGCTTGACTCGTCGCTTTTCCAAGCGAGAGCGCCTCTCCGCGCGTTCCCCTCACGTCTCGTGCGGTGATTGGGAACGTCATAGGGCCCGCGCGCGTCCCCCCCTTTTTCGCGTGAAGCGCGTCGCCAGACAGACGAGAGTTATTCGAGAAAAACAACAACGCCAAGTAATCTTGTTCTGCAGACCCTTGGAAGTATATACTAAATTTTATGGCTTCTCGAGAGCGAACCTGACCCGAAGGGAAAGTCCCTTTTCCTTGCATTCGAGAATAATAAGCCCTTTTGAATTTATATATCCATGAGAAAAAACAAGGTTATGCTCAAAAATTCGACGTAGTGAATTTTGAGAGAAATCTTGAGAGATTGGACGTTCGCGTCCCGACGTGTCTTGCCCGACTGCATATTACAGCATATTATGTCTTGCAGCCTTCGATTTTTTGCATGTCCGTACCTGAAATCTCTGCCAAGTGACCAGCCTCAAATATTCTATTGTTAATAATTTGAGTCTTCCCTGCTTTTTGACGATATGTATCTTTCTTGAATGCTGCCACGAAACTCGCGGCGTGTCTCGCGCTATCTAGTTTACGAAGGAGAAACTATCTCTCGTTCGCGAATTCCATCACGACGTGGGATCACGTCACACCTCCCCCCTTAAACAGAAAGGTGTTACCCATGGTAACAGCTTTACGCTGCTGACCTATAATAATTCGCGAGTTAAACTTGTAACCAGAATAATAATTATTTAATTACGTGGAAATTGAAGTTATAAAAAATCAAACGTGTCTCAGGACAGCAAGGCTTGGTTCGTTTTTGGGATGTTCCCATACATTATTCATTAATACATTTCCTCTCTTCAAGAATGGCAACGCCAACCACCAGTATACTCTCATCACAATCGGGCACTTCACCTCCCTGATCAACATCGTCTCTACTAACGGGCAATTTTTCTCCTGAATTGACACCGTTCTCACATATGGACATTCCGCCCTCCGAATTGACACCGTCTTTACCAACAGGCAATTTATCTTGTGAATTTACTCCGTCTTTTAGGACCAGCAATTTATATTTCAAATTGACTCCGCCTCTACCACTTCCAAAATCGACATCCCAATGATTCCCGCGGCTTACGAGTTGCGTAAGCTCGGAATTCGGGCGGCAGGGGGATGCCTTGCCTCGTGTTGGCCATGCACAAGACTCGACCGGTACTCTAGAGTAGTGGCTAGCGTGCTTGCCTCTAAACCAGAGCATTGGAAGGTCCGAGGTTCGATTTCCTGTGCCGTAGTCTCGTCGAGAAATAAAAATATGGGCGTGACAAGCTCCAGATATATATATATGTGGCATACACAAGTACTCGTACAGGTGTGAGTCACATGTATATAGCTGTAGACCATGTTTACAATCTCTCGACGAGGCGCGACGTAGCTCCGGCATCAGAAGGTGAAACTCAGGGCCAGCTGTATCGGTGGAGGTCTTCTGCAGTTTCCCTCCACCCTCGGCAAAATTGCGATACAGCTTTGAGAGATATGAAAACACTAAAAAGGTGCGGGACTGCAGACCCACCTCGAATCGCAGATATAAGGCCTAGATGGGCTAAGTTCCCAAAGCCAGGGAGAGAGGAGGAAAAAAAATGCACGAGACTCACACAGAGAACGATTCGATAAATCAGCATAGATAACTTATGAGCATACTGATGGTGTATTAGAATTAAATATTATCTCATCGTTGCACAGTGCAAAAATAGCTTCCACAATCATTTCTGCGTTTTAATTATCGTTCATAGATTATCCAGAATTTCGACCCACTGCGAAACCTGCGATCGGCGATTCGTCAGCGCTAACGGCCACCGGTCTCAGATCTCTCGAGTCGATCTTCTCTTTGGTACTTTCATTGAATTTATGTACTTGAATTGATGAGAAGCCTTCACCGTCAACACGCTGATTTTCAAACCTCATCCTGAATACTTGCATTAATCTTCGTGATTGGGTAAAATTTATCCTGACTACTTGCTTGTTCTTCTATCCCGAATAATGCGTTTCTATCCTCCGTTCCTCTTTCCAGGATGGATGCAGTATTAATCGCGTCATTTAGTATATCCGGTTTGTCTTTATTGATGATAGCACTGATCAACGCGTTGCGGATTCCCGTTACAAAACCAGTGATAGCAATTTGATTCAGCAGAACTTTAACCCCGGCTGTTTCAATGCCTCTGTATTTTTCCTTCGCAGCTTCTACTGCGCGACTTGAAATTTCACTAGCCCGAGCTCCATAAGACTCAGCGGATTCGTCGTCGTTCTGTCTCAATCCCTTTAATTCATTTTGAGCATAATTGACATCAAATGATCGAGCAAAAACGTTTTTCAAAGAGTTCGCGAGTTCATCTAGAGTTTCTGGGTCTTCGAGGTTTGATAGTAGAAGATTCGCGTCCCCTTCGATTTTATTTTTTATCAGCACAAGGAGATTAATCTTGTCCGCAGGATAGACACGTGAATACGCGAGTTTGCATTGTTTTAAGAATTTTGCTAAACTGCAAGATTTTCCGTCAAATGGCGGAACAAGATCGATAGCGAGTTTTAAATTCATAAAGGATGGGTTGCTTGCGGATTCCACCGATCGCGTTTCCATGCTGGTTACGAACGGTGTTATGCTATACGGGGCCCGATAAATTAATTGCGCAATGTGAGACACTAAATGCACTGAGAACGAGGACAAGGAAGTCGTCTCGTTTGTTAAAGAAGAAGGCTTTGCGTCTATACCCCTATCGTTCGCTCTCTGGATGGGTCGTGTCGCGTTCGCAGGGGTGAGCGGCTCACCGTCGCTGACCCGTGGATTTAGAATCACTTGCCCTACATTTCGCGTACTCCTGCGCGTGCAAACACGGCTTCGCGTTGAACAAGTATTTCGCACTCTATACATTTTTCTATATTCTACTAAATCTGAACCAACGAAAAATTCAAAAGCATACAACTCGGTTTTATTCTTGCCACGACGACTTTAATCGAAATTTTCCGTTATTTCCCTGATAATATTTGTTTGCTACATCAAGCGGAAAAGAAAAAGGAAACAATCGATTTTCCTGCCTAATGGTCACTCGGCAAAAGAAATCAGAACGGACTTACAGTTTGCTGCGTTGGTGAGTGGTCTCTCCACGAAAGCGTTGCACGTGGTCGGTCTCGATCCCTGCGTTAGTGTCCCAATGACACAGTGGCAACGATCCTTGCTGTTGAATGCCGCTTGACCCTCGTTGACCCAGTGCTGGCGGCTCGCTGTTGATCGTCGTCCACGCCTTGCTGACCCTGTGCCCGACGGCCCCAGGTATACGCGGCCGTCCATCCTCTGGATTCTTCGGTTGGAGTTTACCGCATTTACACACACTTGTGGCCAAAACAGAAAATCGCACGGTCTGGATGGTCACTTGCAGCCTCGGCTTTTATTATCTCTGCCCTCTGAAGCGAGCTCACGCAGTAAACCGTGCAAAGCCATCGTGAGAAGGGTGCTGGTGTGTGTGTCGGTCGTGGATAATTCGAACTCGTACTTTTTAATCCCCCGTGATATCGCGAGTAGTTTCAAATTTTTCCGGTCCGCCTCTACTGACTAGGTTACTCAATCCACCGAATGTTCGAGGTTTTCAGAGAAAACTTTAGGCTCTGACTCGAATGATGTCCTCGAGGTCGACGTTGATCCAAGGGATGATGGACAAAGCTCCGTACTCTACGAGATACTGTTCTGATGCACAATGCATAGCAATATTTGTATTTCGCGGCACTAATTTCGCATTCGCGCGCGCGAATCACTCAATTAATTATTTTTAGTGGCATAAATTTTGTGTTCACTCGTAAAGTATAAAAATGTTTTAATTTTTTAAATGTCATAAAAATTTCGTGTCCACTCGCAAATTGAAACTACACTTACTTTTGCGCACAAAAGCACAATGTACTGAGATCCACAAAAGTCTTTGCCAATTCTTCAATCAATCCCACCGCTGTCAGCAGTAAAATTGTGATGTCCCAGTCACGCAGAAATTGTAGTTGGTGGGGGAATTGGGAGACTTTCGTTGGAAAAAAGCCTTTCTTCGCAGAAAGGGGATCTCGGAGCGCACAGGTGTTTGAATAATTTTAAAGTTATATTGAACACACACATTTATTGAATAAATTAAAAGAATTGAAGTAATTCACGTCCGTGAATATATTTATATGATTATATGTGAATAATATTCAAAGAGAAAAAAATTAATCTCTAAAAAGATGAATTTATAAAATTACAAAGTTTAATCTCAGGAAAATGAATTTTAAGCTCAAAGCTTGTATTGATTGTTGTTTGATTGAATGTCGGATAACGACTGACCTTGGCAAGACTCGTCGCTGCGTTACTCTCCGAGGGCTGAAGACCCTCCTTCCAAGGAGAGGGGTTGATGACGTCATAAGGCCCGCGCGCGTCCCCCCCTTTTTCGCGTGAAGCGCGTCGCCGGACAGGCGAGAGTTATTCGAGAAAAACAACAACGCCAAGTCATCTTGTTCTGCAGACCCTCGGAAGTATATACTAAATTTTATGGCTTCTCGAGAGCGAACCTGACCTGAAGGGAAAGTCCCTTTTCCTTGCATTCGAGAATAATAAGCCCTTTTGAATTTATATACCCATGAGAAAAAACAAGGTTATGCCCAAAAATTTGACGCAGTTAATTTTGAGAGAAATCTTGGGAGATTGGACGTTCGCGTCTCGACGTGTCTTGCCCGACTGCATATTACAGCATATTATATGCCTTGCAGCCTTCGATTTTTTTGATGTCCGCACCTGAAATCTCTGCCAAGTGACCAGCCTAAAATATTCTATTGTTAATAATTTGAATCTTCCCTGCTTTTTGACGATATGTATCTTTCTTAAATTCTGCCGCGAAACTCGCGGCGTGTCTCGCGCTATCTAGTTTACGAAGGAGAAACTATCTCTCGTTCGCGAATTCCATCACGACGTGGGATCACGTCACACCCCACTGAACGTGCTCCCCCCCTCAGACGGGGCAAGGAATGTATCGTTCGGAGACATACCCGAGTCTTTTACGCTCAAAATTTTCTTTGAATTTATTACAACAGGTTTTTTACCCGATCGAGTGGTACGTTTTGGTGGCGAGAAAAATATTGATGCTATAACTGAGTCGCATAATGATAATAATAATTCGACAAATTTATCTTGCCAAAATTTAAATTAATGTAATTCTTAGAATTTTCCTAATAGTTTGACTATGAATTTCAAATATAGAACGTTATATTACCACCCAGTGGACACAGTAATGTTGCAGCAATGTAACGGCAATGTTACCGTTTGTAACATGTAACATTACATGGACGTTACATGTAAGTTACATGTAAGTTACAATTTCCTACTCAGCAATGTAACATTGTTACATAACAGTTATGTAACGTTATGTAACAGTTACGTAACAGTTATGTAACAGTTACGTAACAGTTATGTAACAGTTACATAACAGTTATGTAACAGTTATGTAACAGTTATATAACAGTTATGTAACAGTTATGTAACAGTTATGTAACAGTTATGTAACAGTTATGTAACAGTTATGTAACAGTTATGTAACAGTTATGTAACAGTTACGTAACAGTTATGTAATTGTGTTACGTTACTGTAAATAGAATAAATTGTTGTTAAACATGTTATAAAAAATATATAGCTCTCGCAATATAATTTAATATGCGTAGTTTACCGGCCCGAAAGAGATTCATAGAAAAAAAAAATCTGCACGAATTGTCTGATCTAACTTTTCTCAGAGACTGGGAATCGAACCCTCGACCCTACCTACCATCCTACCTATCTACCTAACACGCTACCGATTACGCTACCGACTACTTATGAATTCTCTCTACTTGTATAATATATGAATACTGGAGTGCCGAACAAATAATAGTAGTATAATAATGGTAGTAAAATAATAATAATAATAATAATAATAATAATAATAATAATAATAATAATAATAATAGTATATGCATTTGAATGAGCAATAAACCATGAAAGTTCGTTTTTTTATTTGCGAATTCCAATCCCCTGACCCCTCATACGTTATGTAAACTTTATTCCAGAATACCTGAACCCTCATAACTTACGTTACCCTTCATAACTTAATTTCAGAGCTTCTAACCTCTCATAAATTATGTAAGCCCTCAAAACATGTTTGAAAGAGCTGTGACCTCTCATAAGTTAAGTGACCTCTCATAACTTAATTTCGCGACCCCTGACCCCTCGTAGTAAAAATGTTTACAGTGTGTAACTTCTATGGTATATTGCCGCAATAGAACATATGTTACATTACTGTAATGTAACAAGATTATATAGCAGTGATGTAATCTACATGTAACAAATGTTACATAACAGGTTACTTGCACGTTATATAACAGCAACGTTACATAGGAATAACATTGTAACATTACATGTAACTTCCATGTTATATTGCCGCAATATAACATTTGCTACGTTACTGTAATGTAACAAATTTATATTGCCGCAATATAATAAATGTTACATTGCTGTAATGTAACAAAGTTATATTGCAGTTATGTAACCTACATGTAACAAATGTTACATAACATTGTTACTTGCATGTTATATAACAGCAACGTTACATGGGGATAACATTGTAACATTACATGTAACTTCCATGTTACATTGCGGCAACATAACGTGTTCACTGGGCAATGATCATCGAAATTTAAATATGACATATAATATACAGCGAAAAATTATATTTAGCATCAAGCGTATTACAGAGAATACAAAATATTGGTTCAGTGAGAGGACGAAATAAATATTCACAATAAGATTTTATTTGAAGTGAGATAATATTTGAGAGCGAGAAGAAAAGCCTAATTTAAGATCGAGCGAGCGTAGCATTCAGCCAACGAGCCTCGTGTTGTTTTCTACTTCGTATGTATTTACATTCGTTCCCGAGAAAAAGAGGCTTTGGTCGCTAGGCGAGGCTACACTCACTGTTACAGTTATGAGTCAAAATTTGATTCACAGAATTTCGTTAAAATTTTAAACGATACATTTTTCACATTCAACGTTGTATAAATATCGATGCAGAATTTTATGAATTATTTCTCGCTAAATTTTACTAACGATACCTAATAATTTAATAATTTAATTAACACAAATTGAATTGTCAAGAACAACAACTTTCAAAAAAAAAATTCAATCGGGCCCCACGTTAGGCGCCAAATGAGACCGATCGTTATTTTCGCAGACAAATCATGCCGACACCTGCCGTGGCCGTGGTCCGTCGGCTGACAGGGCTCTAGATAACGGCTAATTTTATTTCATTTATTTTATTGGGCGCCAGTTAGTTTTGACCAAACTAACAAAACTATATTCGATTTATTAAATTAACAATGCACAGAGACAATCACAGGGTGGGTGTGATTGGAGGACCAATAAGGATTGCAAATAATGCGAAGAGAGCGTTCAAAGTAAAGTTACGAATTTATTGGATTCACTTACATTGACGTTGAATCCTTGGAATAATCCTTGTTTGACAATACATCTTTTGAGCGACAAAATACCACTCACACGGCCAGTTTAATTGACAAAATACAGACGCGTTATGCGTTTTAATAATACAATATATATCAAAAGACACGGTACGCGACAAAACTCCTCGAGGGCCAACTTCAATACAGAACAATACAATTGACATTCTTCTCCCTACAGACGGAGATGAAGGAGTAATTATAATTTTCGAATGTACCGGATGACTCACCAAGATTACCGTGGTTCGAGGGGTCACCGGTTAAGTGGGGGGTCGAATCCCATATTCCCTCTTTGTCAAATATCGTCGAATAAGGAGTGTGATCTCGCATCGTGTTGCGTCTCGTATGAAACGTATGATATAATGTATAGCCGGTTCCTATCTGACTATTGCGGACCTTAATCATGATTCATAATTTGACACTTTTACTTTATGGGATTCCTAGGCGCTCGAGGAGTCGAATCGAGCATTGACGTAGAGAGGACAGATTTCTATTTTCCTGTCACAACGTCGTGTATGTTTTAATCGTTGCTATTTTAGATTAAAATTCGTACTTGCAATAGATATCGCATGCCCCATTTAATATTCGCACATAGCACAAAAGTCAGAAATACTTCCTCGCGAACTCTTTTTCAAGTCTACTTCTAGAGCAGCACGTACGATATCTCGCAGGCGTTAGTCTGAAGAAGTCTGAAATAAGAATTACTTAAGAGATCTTCGGAATGAAATCAGCTGTCAGATATCCTTACAAGATATCGTCAAGATATTCCGTAAAACTCATCCGATACAAAAGTTAGAAATACTTCCTCGCAAATTCTGTTTTAAGACTACTTCAGGAGCACACGTATGATGTCTCGCAGACGTTACTCTGAAGAAGTCTGAAATAAGAATTACTTAAGAAGAGATAAAAAGGTCAACATAACTTCAAAAAATTTTTAACACATTTTTCTCGCAGATGGCTTGATGAAATGAAAAAAGATTAGTGGGGTCGCCTGCGCCTGCGTAATTAATGTGTACAGGTGCCCCCACTATATTCTTTTCTTATTCCATGAAGCCATCTCCGAGAAAAATGCGTTTAAAGTTTTAGCTCTATCTCTCTCGCACTCACGAGAGCGAAACGGCGGAGGAGGGGGTTTACCCTCTCCTTAAGAGATCTTCGCAACGAATTTAAAAAGTTATTAGAAAGCGCATATCCAGATGAACCACGTGATAATATTTGTTCGGATACATATCGAAACCGTAAACTCTAGGATTTCACCACCGATGTATCATATAAGTAAAGTGAATTCATAATGAAGTCGGTAGCATAATAGGTAGCGTGTTAGGTTCTTAGGTAAGATAAATAGGTAGGTCGCAGGTTCGAATTCCCAGTGGAGGCAGATGAAATTGAAATGATCAAATTGAGTTTTTTTCTATTTTTTTAATCCAGTCGGTCCAGTAGCCTTGTAAATAAATGAAAATACGTATTAAAATTTTTCGCAAACGACAGAAATTGAAAAAAAAATTAATTTTTAATACAATAGTGCAAAAAATTAAAGGATCAAAAAATTTCCGAAATTTTTAATGATTTTCAACATTGCTGTATCTCAGTGAAAAATGGTCGTATCAAGATCTAAAAAAAAGCATTTTGAAGCTTGAAGTTTCTAGTTTTAAGATATTTTAGCAAAAAAAAATTTGAAGCTACAGGTTTCCCGCAATTATGAGAAATACCAAGGAAAAAAAATGTGGCAAATTTGCATCACTTTTTTTTTGCTGTAATTTTTGGTAAAAGTCCTCTAACTAAACCATTACATAGACCGAATAGCTTGTTTATTTAGCTTCAATTTGCGTTTTTCGAGATCTCGCTGCGACCTTTTTTGCTGAGATATCGGGCTTTTACGAAAAAAGATACTTTTCTGTTTGACCATTGATATCTCAGCAACCAATAATCGCACAGAAATCAGAAGGGGCATTTCACAAACTTGAATGAATGCTCTACAAAGATTGATGATGGTGTTTCTAAAGGAAAAAAAAATTCCATCTCTGCCATGAATTTGAAAAAACAGGAGAAAAAGGGCTATTTATGGTTTTTTAGAAAATCAACGTCCAAATAAAAAAAATTGACGAAACAACCAATGTTGAGCGTGACTTTTACAGCTCAATATACCTACAAAATCCCTGTAAAGTTTCAATTTGATCTATCGAACGGTTTTTTTGTTACGAGCACTCAAATTTTTGAAAAAAATTAAAGGATCATGTTTATTGCCCCTTAACACTTCATAATCATTATGAAAATTAAAAAAAAGAATTTTTTTTCGAGCATTTCCCCCATTTCTATGGCAAGCAGCGTTTAAATTTATAAAAAAATAAAAAAATAAAAAATTTTGAAAGTTTTGTTTTTTTCAAAAAAAATCAAGAATTATGTTTATTGCTTCTAAACACTTCATAATCATTATTAAAAGGTAAAAAAAATGTTTTGATCTTCTTTCACATTTTTATCGCAAACAGCGTTTAAATTTATGTAAAAAAAAATCGACAAAATTTAAATGTACGTTTTCTGTACATTTCAATGTGGCTTACGACATAAATGTGAAAAAAGCCCAAAAAAAATTGTTTTTTTTCACCCATGCAGTTATTGAGGTTGCAGTTTTTTCGTGCTTTTCACCATATGCGTAGACAGCCGAAAAGTGACTCTTTTCACTCTTAGCTGTCAAAAAAGAGCCCCTTTTTGGCTATCCACGCATATACTGAAAAGCACGAAAATCTCCCATGGGGAAAAAAAAGATCGTGTGCAACGCAGGCCAGAGATTCGTCTTTTGTCTCGCGTGGTTGCGGCCCCCGCTTCGCTCGTTGCGGCAAACTTCACGCTCGACAAAAAGACTTATCTCTGGCCCTAGATATACAAAATACTATTTCCACGTTAATCATGATTATGACGTTTAGAAGCAGAAACATGATCCGTTAAGGCCCTAGGGGTATAAGCATGGTGAATCTGCCCCTGGAAGGTTTTCAAATGATACTTAGAGCATAAGTAGATACTAATAAAATAATAAGATCCTGAAAGTTTCAGATCCCTATCTCAATTGGTTATTGAGAAAAAGTGAAATATGTAAAAAAAAACAGAAAATTTTTTTTTCTCAGGATTGACCAAACCGATTGATCTAAATTTTTTATATGTTTTGGGGGCTGATAATCGCTTCAAGAAAAAAAATTGAGAGCCATATAGCTCTATAAAATCTTTGAAAACAAAAATTATTTTTCCAAAAACCATTTTTTTTTTTTTAACTTTCTATATTTCACTATAACACTATGAATTTTTTAAAATTTAAAAAACGGTACGCCATAGTAGAAAAAAATAAAAACCACTTTTTGGCTCAAATAATGAATTTATTTATATGTTTTGAGATTTAATTTTTCGTATTTCAACGCATATTTACATAATTTGTATTTATTAGAAAAAAAATTTCATATTCAAAATAACAACAACATTTTTTTGCCACAGTCAAAAATGAAACCAGGTAAATATCAATAATCAATTTTATAGTAATTTTAACAAATATTTTAAGGAACACTATTTTAATATAAAACTCGTTTATATATTTTTTATAGACTTGAGACATAAAGAGATAACCGAAAATTATCGAATTGATGAAAGACAAGAACTTTTTTTTCTAAACAAATGTAAACTTTCAAAAAAATTTAAGTTTGATTTGATTCATTTATTGCTTTTTCTTAAAAATTCATAAATCCAACAGTTCACACTAATAAAAGAATTTGTTAAAGATTGATAGATATACTGTAAAATATAATTATAACATGGAAAACAGTTTTTAATAAATAAATAATAAAGGTAAACAACTATCTCAAAATCAAAGATACATTTTTCAAAAATATTGCAGAATCACATTTTAGCTGTGAATGTGCATATGGTATTGGAACTATTGAATGTTGCTTCCATGTTGCCGCGATTATTTATTATTTGTTACACGGGAGATATTTGTCGGAAATTTCGACGCCTGCTGAAACATTGATCAAATTATCTGATAGAAACAATGTTTCATCTGCGATTGAAGAAGACAGTGACCAAGACTGATGAAATGTGATTCTGCAATATTTTTGAAAAATTTATATTGAGGTATGTCTTCCTTTTTATTATTCATTTATAAAAAACTTTTTTTACGTTGTAATTGTAATTTACAGTATATCTGCGCAGTCTTTAACAAATTCTTTTATTAGTGTGAACTGTTGGGTTTATTAATTTTTAAGAAAAAACAATAAATAAATAAAATTAAACTTAAACTTTTTTGAATGTTTACATTTGTTCAGAAAATAAATGTTCTTGTCTGTCATCAATTCGATAATTTTCGGTTATCTCAAGTCTATAAAAAATATATAAATAATCGAGTTTTATAGTAAAATGTTGTTCCTAAAAATATTTGTTAAAATTGGTATAAAATTGATTATTGATATTTACCTGGTTTAATTTTTGACTGTGGCAAACAAAATTTTGTTGTTATTTTGAAAATGAAATTTTTTTCTAATAAATACAAATTAGGTAAATATGCGTTAAAATACGAAAAATTGAACCTCAAAACATATAAATAAATTCATTATTCGCGCCGAAAAGTGGTTTTTTTTCTACTATGGCGTACCGTTTTTAAAATTAAAAAAAATTCATGGTGTTATAGTGAAATATAGAAGGTTTGAAAAAAAAATTGTTTCATAATTGTGCCAAAATTGTATCACGGTTAAAAATTGAAAATGGAAGGAAATTTTTCTCCGGTTTCAAAGATTTTATAGAGCTATATGGCTCTTATTTTTTTTTCTCGGAGCTATTATCAGCCCCCAAAACATAAAAAATTTAGATCAATCGGTTCGGTCAATCCTGAGAAATTTTTTTTTCTGTTTTTTACATATGTCACTTTTTCTCAATAACCAATTGAGATGGGGATCTGAAACTTTCAGGATCTTATTATTTTATTAGTACCTACTTATGCTCTAAGTATCATTTAAAAACCTTTCGGGGGCAGATTCACCATACTTATAACCCTAGGGCCTTTTTTTCAAAAATTTGATTGCTTGAAACAAAAAAACCGTTCGATAGATCAAATTGAAACTTTACAGAGATTTTATGGGTATATTGAGCTGTAAAAGTCACGCTCAATATTTTGTCAATATTTTTAATTTGGCCGTTGATTTTCTAAAAAACCATAAATAGCCCTTTTCTCCTGTTTTTTCAAATTCATGGCAAGAAAAAAAAATTTCCATCCTTTCCTGGTGGAACCCATCATTAATCCAATCATCAATCTTTGTAGAGCATTCATTCAAGTTTGTGAAACGCCCCTTCTGATTTCTGATGCAAAAAAAGCAAATTGAAGCTAAATAAACAAGCTATCCAATCCATATAATGGTTTAGCTGGAAGATTTTTTTCCCCAAAAATTACAGCAAAAAAAAATGATCCAAATTTGCCGAATTTTTTTTCTTGGTTATTCTCAGAATTGCGTGAAACCTGTAGCTTCGAAAAAAATGTTGCTAAGAGATCTGAATACTAGAAACCTCAAACTTTAAAATGCTTTTTTTAGACTTCGATACGACCCTTGTTCACTGAGATACAGCATTGTTAAAAACCACTAAAAATTTGGGAACATTTTTTGATCCTTTAATTTTTTCCACTAGTGTAATTCTGAAGAAACTCTCAAAAAGTTATCTTGACGATGTCTTGTAAAGAAATCTCGACATAGTATTAGTATTTTTTTGGAGACGTCTGAAAAAGTTATCTTCAAGACAACTGTTATATGATTTTACTCGAATACGAGTGGGGAGGTTAATAATCACGCGAAACCACCAACGATCCTTGATATTTTCTCTGTAGTTTCGTGCTCTCCGTATACTCCATATACACGATGTCTCCTTCCTTGAATCTGACGTTCTTCGCTCGATTTTGGTCATAACGCTCTTTTAGCGTCTGCTGTTCGACCCCGATTTTTTTCGCGCTGCTTGTTGTAGTATTTCAGGGGGCGTATATGACGTACTCTTGTGGGTAATTTTTCGCAATTCCCCTTCGTTTTTTCGCGCTCGGTATCCAAAAAGTAATTTAGTCTAAGCAATCGGTTCCAAAAAAGCGAAATCTACATGAGAGGGCGTAATTTTCGTAGGAGACTGATTTGTTAAAGGGGTGTACTTCCCTATTATCGTCATTTTTTGCCTTTATCTCACTCACCGTTCACTTTCATTGAATTCTACTTATTATCAAACTTATACATCATTTAATTATCTACAACTTTTGTCTCAATCTTTTTCCTCTACTGACAATACTTTCGTAGTTATTGCTTAGTTTATTGATTGAACTCCGCGGCATCAACGCAATATATGTTGCGTCGATGCCACTGCATACACACTTGTCATGTGGCAAGTGTGTATGCAGTACTGAAAAAAATATATTAAAGTATTCGATGATTATTTATTAGTCAACTCATCTGTATAAAAACGTAAATGGATAGAATAAGTTGATCGATGTTTTTTATTGCATTCAACTAAATAATAACCCGATTAAGGATCAAAAAAGAAATGAAATTGATTATTAAAATTGTTTCACACATTAATTAATAAAAAAAAGTAGACAATTATAATTTTTAAAAGTTAATCCCATGAGGTGGATGGATCAGATTCGTCTACATTCTGGGTGCAGCTTGTGGGTGCAGAAAAGCAGGATTGTACTGCTCGGTTATTTGCATTAATTGTAATGAAAATGGTTGTTCAAATATACCAGATATTATTGATACGATTGACGAAGATGACGTAAGCCCGCAATTAGATACCGTAGATACCTGGAGCACTACAGAAGTTGGGGACGATGCGAATGTAGACAAATCTGATCTATCCACCTTATGGGATTAACTTTTAAAAATTATAATTGTCTACTTTTTTATTAATAAATGTGTAAAACAATTTTAATAATTAATTTCCTTCCTTTTCTGATCCTTAATCAGGTTATTATTTAGTTAAATGCAATAAAAAACATCGATCAACTTATTCTATCCATTTACCTTTTTATACCGATAAGTTGACTAATAAATAATCATCGAATACTTTAATTTTTTTTTTTCAGTACTACATACACACTTGCCATTTGCCAAGTTTGTATGCAGCGGCATCAACGCAATATATATTGCGTTGATGCCACGGATGTATGATGTATAAGTTTGATAATGAGAAGAATTCAATTAAAGTCAACGGTGAGTTAGATACAGGCAAAAAACAGACGATAATAAGCAAGTTTGTGCATTTCGAATAAAATGACTCGAAAAATATTGATGCTAGAAAAAAAGTTTCCAATAAAAAAAGTTAGGAAATTTAATTTATGAGAGAAAAGATCTCAACAGTTTTTTGCCTAAAGTGAACCGTTCTCGAGATATTGAATGAAACGCGTTGTTACGTCGGAAAGTCTAGTTTGCGATGAACTTTTGTTCATTTAACCAGCGGAAGACGAACGAGAGAATCCACAACGCGCTGGTCAAGGAGAGAAGCTCTCCCCTTACCACTCCTGGCCGCAGTCTCGTTTATCGCAACCCAATTTTTAGTCTATCCTTTTCGGAAATTTACTAGGGGATGGGCACGGAATTTTGCTGATTCTGATCTTGTGGTTGTTAATTAATAAGGATAGGGGTAGCTAACCCGTTTTTGATTGTTGGGAAAAGGGTCTAAATTTCCACTTACCTTAGTGTCTGCGGGACCTTGAAGCGAGGATGATTCGATGTTTGGAGAATTCTTCGAGGTTCGGCGGCTGATGTTCCGGTGATGGAAAGTTTCACTCGAAGGTTCGGTCACTGATTTCGACGTTAAAAGGATACTTAACACTTAACTTGATCGCTTACGATGATCGGAGAATATAGTAAACCAAATCGTGAATTAATTTCTGACGTGCTCGCATTTATTTAACACATAAAAACTATAAAATTGGACAGTAAAATTTAAACAATAAAATCAAACACACACAATAAAGATTTTAAACAATAATCGACTACAATATAACGATGAAGAAAAACGATAAAATCGACTTCGTACAATAAAGACAAGACTATCAAAAACTCAAATTTATAAATTAATTCTATAAATAAAATTATGAAACTAAATCAATTCTGTAATATTTTTTAAAAGAAAGAATGAAATTCTAATTCTCAAGTACGAAACAAATTGGTCAAGTTTGATTTATTTCAGAGATAGATTCCGGAAAATGTAGTTCAGACTTAGAACAATTTCCTTCGAGGTTGACTGAGTTCCAAGACCCAAAATCGAGAGATTTAGGAGTTGGCAATTTACTAAGTCTCTACTTGTAGAAAAAGATTACAAAAGTTTGCTACGGTAAAGATTTAATGATACGGCGTAAGTGATTCCAGAGAGTTCTTGAGAATTCAAAAATGATCGAGTGCCCTGCAGAGCCTCGGGATCGCATTTTTATAATCAAGGGCCAGATCGATTCCGGGGGTTCGAGCATGCGCGTTAAGGGTTCATGCAAGGTACAGTAGTGGGAGTCCATTTTCCTTAAGATGGGACAAAGACGTATCTTCTCCCGTATTTTCCCGTCTATTTCTCCTTCTTGATTGACTGATTCGTATCGTAGGTGATTGTGTGTATGAGGGCTAATTTATTCAGCGTATTTTTGGTGTGCTGGTGACCTAAGTTGTTTTGCACATTTTGATTATAACGACTCTAAATTCCGTTCTAATGTTTAAATGAATTCTTCAGATTGTGACTATAAACCTTTGTGGTATAATGAATTTGTATCGGTCAGTTGTTATAAAAAATCATTATTTCTCTTGTTAACTAATGTTTTCTTTCTCGAGGCTGTACTTTTATAGTGGCCTAAAATTTTAATATACTAAAGAGTAATGGAACCAATAATTGTTAACAACTAATCATCCGATAAACATAACAAATCGGCATTCTTAACATTAACAGAGTATCGTACTTTTTGGTACTGCCGATGAAAATGTAACTATTTTTAATAATTAACAAAATATAATAGGCGAACAATATTTTACTACATAATGTTAGTCTCAATTCTTTATTAGACGTGACAACGCTGTTTCCGTTTCTTCGATCTTACTCTTCTTTGCCTCCACCCGTCTAGGGCGGACACAATATCCATATTTGTCTATTAGGTATGACAACGTCGCATATGATTTCTGAGACTTTTGGAGTTTGGCTATTGTATACACAGGTGTTCTTGTCATACTTCCAGCTCCGAAGAACAAGCTCGAGAACGCTATGTGGCTTACTCGCGTGTTATATTATGTTCGATATACGAAAATAATATATATCCTATGTTTTATATTTTCGGGAAATCGATATCTTTGGCCTACGGTGGCTTACTTCGCAAGTTCATGCAATCGCTTTTATCGAGTTCCTCGCCTAAATTTATCGTTATTTTTCCTTGCATTGGGTGGCAATTTGCGCGTTCAACGTATTTATCGTATTGATGCTATGATTTCTGTGTAATATTATCTCTTTTTGTTGACGATTCCAATCAAACTTTTGTATTGTAATATTGAATAAGTTGTAATTTTCATCTCCTCATCAAGAACCTGAACGACCAATATTTATTATTTTCGTTCCTCAAGCCAATTCTACCGAGAGGTTTACTTCCTGTTTTTCCTATATAATTTCCCCTTTAGAATAGGTGCTTTTGGGAAAAAGTGCTCTAATTAAATATTTGAGTCCTTTTTTGAGGTCATTGTTCTTGTGAAGGCTTTAGTGGGCCACATTTTCGCACGTATACTCGTACACAGATACAAGTACAAACATATATATATACATACACACACCTACATACATGAAGAGACACGCACACTACTATTCTTTTCCTGCCCACGAAATATGCCTGGTGTTATAGGCATGAGACTCTTTCCATTCAAGAGAAAATGCAGTCGACCGACCGCAATAGATTCAAATACCAATAGGCGATGATCTTGCAGGCTCGATTCCCGGCAATATTTTCGGGAGGCTGACTCAGCCCCTCCTTTCCTTTGATTTCAAGAGTATCGGTCGACGAGCGTGGATTCTGAATGTTCGAAAACAATTTATATTCTGAATTCAGTTATTTCTCTCGGCATTCCAGTCGAAAGGGACTTTAATGTTTTTGAGGAAGGTACGTGAGGACGTAACAGCGTTTTTCGCGATAGTGGCGCTACTGACACTCAGGCGACCCCTCAAATCCGCGATTATGCTCAGAATACACCCCTTTAACAAATCAGACTATTACGAAAGTTACGCCCTCTCATGTAGATTGATTCACAGATTGCCTGGACTAATCCAAACGGACTTTTTCTCGTCGACGCGTTTGGGGCATCATTGAGGTTACGCTGGACCTTCGGAAGTCGATCATCCCAGTCTCGCCCTTCTACGTCTCGTAAACTCGCTTGCAGCACGGGTATTAACGTGAAATTTACCCTCTCGATCTGACCATTAGCCTGTGGGTGACGCGGCGAATTTAGCGAATGATAAATCCCGTGTTCGGTGCAGAATTCTTGAAAACGACTGGAAGTGAAGCACGTCTCTCTATCCGAAATAATTTTTCGGAGAGCGCCATAATCCTGAACGAGTTTTTCCAGCGCTTTTATCACTCCTTTTACCTTGGTGTCCTTCGTCGCGTGCAAAATCACAAATTTTGTGAGATTATCAATGGCCCCGAAGATTTATTCATTTTTCCTTTTCGATGTTACTAGCGGTCCCGTGTGATCAATGTGTATCACCGCAAATGGTCGTTAACCTGGCGGTATCAGATGCAATACTCCGCTCTGTTTGCCAGTTTTGACTTTCGTCAACGCGCACTGTATGCAGGCTTCGATGTGTTGGCGTAAATATCGTCTCGCTGCTGGGAAGAAATAATATTTCATGAGCATCGTCGTCGATCGATTGAGCCCTGGATGTCCCTTAAGGTCGTGGGAACGCACCGCTAACCCTTTTCTCATCGCTCTTGGCACCACGAAGAGTAATCGATCGCCTCGTCGCTTGTATAGGATACCGTTTACCAGCTCAAAATCTCGGATTTCACTTCTTTCAAGTTTGTTTTGTTCGCTTTCGATTTTACGTAGAATCGTGCACTTACGCTTTATCGCATCGTCGGTGTGTTGATTCACCACGATCTCATCGTGTTCGTTTGTAAGCGTGAATACGCTCAGTCCCTCGGGTATTTCTTGCACTATTCTCGTCTACCGGCGCTTGGCTCAAAGCATCAACGTGAGCGAGTGTTCCGCCCGGTTTATGCGTGATTTCAAACTCGAACTCGCTCAATATATCGTTCCAGCGAATAATCTGGGGATTCGTAGTTTTCGTTTTGCTCAAACAAAGTAGAGCTTGACAGTCTGTTACAACCGTGAAAGGTATGTTAGCGAACATTGTCCGCGACCTTGTAACAACCCACACGATCGCTAGAAGTTCGAGCTTACTTGAATGGTAATTCTTTTCGGGTATGCTCATTCGTCGGCTGATTGCGTAAACGAGCTGCAACCGATTTTGCTCGTCCGGCTGAAGCAAGACAGCTCTGAGTCCCAGCGTGCTCGCCTCTGCATGTAGTTCACGCCGGTGCTTCGGATCGTACGGTTGAAGTATCGGTTTATTTATTAATGCACTCTTCAAGTCCTTGAAAGCGGGACACTCGTGTTCTCCCCAGCTGAATTTCACTCCACTCTTTAATAGGGCGTGTAACGGTGCGGCCTTCTGTGCGAATGTTGGTATAAACCCTCTGAAGAAACTCGCTATGCCGAGGAAACGCCGAACCTCTGTGGCATTTCTCGGTGCCGAAAACTCCGCAATCGCTCGGGTTTTCTCTTCACCCGGCTCGATTCCTGAATCACTGATAATTACTCCCAGATAACTCACTTGGGTTTCGAGAAACTTGCATTTTTTTAAGTTTACTGTTAGGCCCGCTTTTCGGAGAGCTTCTAACGACAGGATCAACCGCGCGCGTAGATCCGCCCAATCTCGTCCGGGAATTAACACATCGTCCAAATAGTACAACACCACCTGATCGCATAAAAGTTCGAGTGTCTTTTGCATTACTTTAGAAAAATACGCCGGTCCATTCATTAATCCGAAGATCATATGATTGAATTCAACGGTTTCGTCCGGCGTGATTATCGCCATTTTAGTTTTCGCCGTCTCCGCTAGCGGTATTTGCGGATAACCATGCGCAAGATCTAGCGTTATGAACAGCTTGTTGTCTCGTACTTGAGATTGGGCAGGGGAGAATGGACTCGTTCCGTCTGACGATTCAGGCATCGGAAGTCGACGACTAACCTTGCTGAGCCATCCTTTTTTTGACGAGCAACACCGGACTCGCGTAATTTGATTGCGTCTCTCGCTCAATCCCTGCCTCGCGCCATTCACTAATTATTCGTCTTATTTCTCTTCGTTCTCGGTCACTTGCCCTATACGGATTCGCAGTTACAGGTCGGCTTTCGGGAATTTCGTTTATCTTCATTTCTATCCCCATCACTCGTCCCAATTCGTATATATTCGTTGCTATGCACTCGCGATAATCGTTCATTATTCCGACGAGTTCGCGAACAACTTTGCTTGGCTGTCCTGCGCGAATGCACAAATCTTCCACGTTGATTGGTTTTGTCATACTCGTTCGTTCTATTGTCGGTAACTCAGTTACCTTTCTATGCATCACTCGATGTCCGCACTTCAGTATTCGCTCGTTCGGTAGGGTGTCATAAGCGCCAAACGCATAAGCCCCAAATGACATAAGCGTCAAACAAAATTCGGTGTCCACGTCGACGGCTTCATAATTTTCGATGTCCCAGATCAACCGCTCCATATTTTTGCATGTATAGGTCGACAGCTTCATAGTTTTTCGGTGACCAAGGTTGACCGCTCCGTAGTTTTCGGTGTCCAGGTTGAGAGCCTCAGAGTTTTCGGTGTCTAGGTCGACACCTCCGAAGTTTTCGATCTCCAGATCAACTTGCTCCGTAGTTTTTGGTGTCCTGATCAACTGGACCGAAAACTATGAAACTCTCGACCTGGAAACCGAACATTCGAACATTCCGGAACGGCCGACCTGAACACCGAAAACTACGGAGCGATCAACCTGGACACCGAAAAACTACGAAGCTGTCGAACTGGTCAAATAAAATATAATAATAATAATAATAATAAAACGGAAACTACATGGTGTTACGATCCTCATCGGTGCATCTGCTTGAATGTGCTTATTTTGACGTTTGAAATCTCAAGTAACGCTCGCACGCAATGCCATCTATAATTTGACATGTACTACCACGCCGTCTGTCATTGACAGCCGTGATTTCAGTGAATTCTAGATGGGAGACAGCCAGAGCGATTTTTGTTTGGGGCTTATGTCATTTGGGGCTTATTCGTTTGGGGCTTATGACACCCTACCGCTCGTTCTCACTCATGTTCAGCACTGCCATCGTGTAGCGACTCGTTGGCGTCGCTATTTCCAGAAACTGCATGACCACCGATGGTATCGTAACGTCAGCTGGTGAGATCGCGCTCTGGCTCGTCACCTCTTCACTAGGATTTATCGTGCACTGATATTCACTTTCGCGCCTTGCAAATCTTAACTCGTCACGGCACTTGTGGTACTCCACGTACGGTTTCTCGGTGTAAGTACGCCCTATGATGGCGTCATGGTGCTGCGTATCGTCGGGTACCATTCTAACCATCACGTTTGGCACCAAAACCCCTTCCACTGACACGTCCGCCGATATCACACCCGGCAGTGACTCGGATATCCGACCGAGGTCACGGCATACTGGGCGGACCGAATCCTTTTAATGCATACGACAGTTTGATCATTTTAAACCCTTCGGCAAGCACTCGGGTCGATGTGATAGTGCAGTCCAAGCTGCCTGGGTCGATTAGGGCATCAATTTCTCGACCGCTTATTTTTACACGTTTTACGTATTTTTTTATCGCGTTATTCGTGTTCACTCCGCGTATCAAGTTCACCGTTGCCGTTGTGTTTTCGGTTTTCGGGGTGCAGTGCCGTTGTGTGTGTCTCGTCGCGTTGCACTTCCGGCATTTAAGCTCGCGTCTTGGCTCGGGACAGTCACGCGATATTGTCCGAAGTTCCCGCAATTGTAACACTTGCGTTCAGCCTCTGAGTTTATCAGTGGGGGGTCGTTTGTCCGTTAAGCAGGTCTGCTTGCCCTCGCTCAGCTTTCCTTTCTCCGATTTTTCATCACCTTTTGCGTTCGAACTCGCGGCTGCCGACGTGCCTCGTTGGCGGTGCTTGTGGACTTCCCGCTCTCTTTCTTTCTCGCGACTCGCTCTTATTCGCCCCGCTCGTTGCGTCAACGTCCGTTCGTTCACGATTAAGTCATGAAGAATGTCGTCTACCGAATAATGGCGTCGGGCCACCATTGATAGCCACAATTCTCTGGACCATGGTCCGTTCAATATTTGTTCAATATTTGTTCCTTAAAATCCGCGAGATCAAGATCTAGATCGACGCACATTTTGGCCTTCGCACGGAAATATGCGCCCAACCCTTTATCCTTTCCTTGCATATGCTTGACCATTTTCTGCGAGCGCGGTCGTGCTTTCCGCCACCATGAACGTGTTGCCTACACGAATTCGCTCCGCGAAGATATCCGGGTACTTCGCGCGCGGTACCAATCTCTCGCTTCTCCGCGAAGGTGCATACGGGCCGTCTCGAGAGCGTAATTTTCTGGCCATTCATGGATTTTCTTTATTCCTTCAATATTTTCAATCCATTCCCTCGCTCTCATACCGGGACTTTCTCCGAGAATTCTGCGATGTTTCCGCTCAAGTCAGGGATCACGTGGTACATAGGTACTGTCTCTCTCGTTTCATCATTATTTGGCGTTAGACGCGTCATTAAGCGCGTCAAGAGAGCTTCGATGTCCTCTCCATCGCGCATTGCCGACAAGAACGTCGCGTTCGTCATTCATTCGTCGTCTAACATGGAGTTATTCAGTCGTCTCCGGTTTGACTCGTTCGAACTCGCACCCGTTTCGTCGATCGTTCGGATATCGCTCGTCTCGTGTCTCGCTACGTGGGGGGGTACAGTCTCGCGGCTTCGTCCCTCACTTCCTCCAAATGTTGCGCGCCCATCCGGATCAATTTGCGATCTACCGGATTTTGCGCTCCCATCGATCCTTCGGAGTTTCGCCGTGCCCGATTTTGGCAATTTTGATTTTCGTCACTCGTACTTGTCCGAGGCCGCCGTTGGCCTCCATCTTGGCTTCGATCACCGGCGAGATTCGCCGAACTGGCGTTATGTCCGAACATTTCCGCGTAGAAATGGTCAAAATCGTTTTCCGTTAGCATACTCACACGCGGGCTCACACTTCGCACCATTTTTACGCACTCGTGAAAGGAATTCGCGACTTTCAAATAGGAGCGGGGAGGTTAATAATCACGCGAAACCACTCCTAACGTGTACGATTTATAAAGATAATAGAGATGATTTATTTAAATTGAAAATACAACTGTCTTCGAATATTCATTGGATACGCCGGGTCATCGTAATGATTTGTGGTAACGTGGTTGCCTCAAAATGGCCGCTCTCGATCTGAATTACGCTTATTATCGCTTATCGCTTATCGCTTATCTCGCCCGTATCTCACGATCGACCCGGCAAGACTGATCTGTCGTTTCTCTCGCAAGTTCAGGAGCGTAGCAACACGCCGCGCCTGCACCGTGCTCTCTCGCTCGCTCTATCTCTCGCGCTCATGGTTGTGTGTTATCACAACATTTCACAAATATCAACATCATTCCTCAAAGTGGCGCATTCGACTACTTTCTGAACTCATTGAGATGTCTTTCGGAAATGTATTCAGATTTCCAAATCTTACATAAGACATCTACAACGTTTCATTCAGACTTCATATTGCTGTGTGGGTCGTGACACCACAGACCATTCGGGTAAATTCGGGCATGATCGGCGCGTCGTCGGCTGTTAATTTATAATTCAATTTTCAGAACCCTATATCTTCGTTAATATTGACTTAAAAAAAATTTACTCCTTAATAAAAAAAAACAAATCTAAACTTTCGAAACAAAAATAAAAAAAATACGTTCAGCAACACAATTGGTATTTGATTAAGATATCGCTACGGGCCGAAAAGTTCCAAAAGTCGACCCACTCTCTCTATTTTTAACTTATTACTATTTTTAAATAAATTCAGTTATAGAGTCTCAATTGATTTAACATTATTATGTATGATCATTAAAAATGACTGATATTATATTTATGAATGAGAAAAGTAATTTTTTTAATGTGAGATTTGACCAATCCAGCGTCAACTTTTGAACTGGTACAGTTCACTCATACACGCTCATCCCTACATCGATAGGCGCATACTAACGTACATCACGTGGAGAAGATGGCGGCAACGCTACAGTGTCAGCTGTTACGGGAGTATATGTCGGCTGCATTCGTTAAGGACGCTTACACGCTTTCAGCACTTATGTATCAAGAGACGCGGCAGAGTCGCGACGCCAAGTATTTAAAAAAAATGAGAGATCCCAGTCGAGATCACCGCGCACTCTTACGCGAATATGCCTCCCACCGAACCTGTTTTGAATTTCAATCCAATATTACTAAAAAATACGACAACTTTTTTAAGATCTACGAACAATGGTGTTCTAAAAAAAAATAGCTTTCATTGATACCATTTTTATGTTGATCCGTCCACAGAATGCTGAGATATGATGATATCGGGTGAATTTTTCTCCAATTCTATCATCGTGAAAATTCTTTAACATTTCTTCATCACCTGATTGGCCAAATTTTTGAAACGCCTCTATACGTGATGTATATCTATAGCTATGAGAATCATATTCGGCCGCTGACATCATGCACGGCGAAAATATATCTAGCTAGCTATGAGCGTCGTGCACGGCGAATATAGATTTTATCCATAATTTATAGATAAAAGAGTGTGTGTGCGAGTGTGTGCAAGTGTACGCAAGTGTGTGCAAACGTGTGCGAGTGTGTGAGAATTTATACGATGTATATTAGGGTGGTCGTTATTTCGGGTCTGAATTTATATTAGGGTGGTCATTCGAGATTCGAATTTTCTTTATTATTTATATATATAAGATGTATATTAGAGTGGTCGTTATTTCAGGTCTCAATTAATATTAGGGTGGTCCTTCGAGATTCGAGTTTTATGTATTATTTACATATATGTTTTTATAAGATGAGATTGGCCGCTATTTCAGGTCTCAATTTATATTAGGGTGGTCATATGAGATTCGATTTCTTTCAATATTCGTATACGTATTTAAATGATATAGATTAAAATGATCGTTATTTCAGGTATCAACTTACATTTGGGTGGTCATTTGCGATTTGACGTCTTTAAATATTTATATACACATTTATAAGATTTACATAAGGGTGGTCGTTATTATAAGATGTATATTAGAGTAGCCGCTATTTCAGGTCTCAATTTATATTAGGGTGGTCATTTGAGATTCGATTTCTTTGAATATTTATATACGTATTTATACGATATAGATTAAAGTTGTCGTTATTTTAGGTCTGAATGTATATGAGAGTGGTCATTGTTCGAGATTTGAATTTTCTTCAAATTTATGTATGTACTTACTTATACGATGTATATTAGGGTGGTCGTTATTTCAGGTATCAACTTACATTTGGGTCGTCATTCGAGATTCGAATGTTCTTTACATTCATATATATGTATTTACAACCGGCCACGAGGTGACACAACCTCTCGCTCTCGTTACTCAAACGCTTCTCCCCTGTTCCTATCGATCTTTATCTCTCTTCGAACTCTCTCTGTCTTACGCTGATCAGCGCGGCATCCCCTCCCTTTTACTTGTCGCTCGCACGTATACGCGCCTTGTTCTCGTTTAACGGCCGTCTATGAAAATTGACGCTTACCAGTGTTGCCAGTCTAGTACAATTGAACTAGATCTGAGACGATTTAGGAGAATCTAGTACGCTAGTATGTCTTTCATCGATCTAGTATGTTTTCGTAGCAGCATGTCTTGTCGACGTATCACCGTTATTTGACGGTCACGTGGTCGATAAATGATCGGTCACAAATTGAATTCGCATCTCTAATCCAGAGGACAAATCCACTAGAATCAAAACGCAAAGTGTCCGTCTTTTTTTACGTCAAATTTCATCACGCGTGGCGCTAGTAGTCTTCTGCTCGCCGTAAATCACATATATAAGAACAACTAGCGCGACGTACAGAGTAAAGGTAAATATTGCAAATCGGGCTTCCAGCTGGAAATCGCTTGGGAATTATTGAAAAAAAAATATCCTTTAATTAATATCATAATATTCTTTATCGTTAGCGGTCTGAGCCTATTTTTTTATAGTATCTAGAATGATATTTCCGTTGGAGAGTTTGTCATTTTTTTGGGTTTGATAAAAAAAAATTATTAACTTTTTATAACTTTTTTTGTATATCAAACCCAAAAGAACGGCAGAAACTCGGCAACGGGGATATATATTCTAGTAGTTGAATTCCTTTGTTCTTTAAAAAAATGATTAATCCTTTTAAAAAAATGTTGGCTTCCCTCGAGCTAATATCTATTTTTTTTATCATCATCTAATAGAATACAATTTTAAAAAATTTGGGATGCGCCTCTCGATTCAGAATTTCCTGGACATTTCTACGCTACCTCGACCGGTCGGAAATGAAAGTGATCTCGATGCGTGTGAGTCGACGCGAGTGTGCAAAAAAAATACTGTCGAGACGCCATTCTTCTTGTTGCGACGTCGTTCGTCGTTATTATGGTTCATTTCGTTTTATATTAAAAAATCAACAATAATTTGAATTCTGGTACGAAAGTTCATTTTTTTCTCCTCTCCCCCTGGCTCTGGGAACTTAGCCCATCTAGCCCTTATAACTCCGATTCGGGATGGGTCTGCAGTCCCGCACCTTTTTAGTGTTTCATATCTCTCAAGCTGTATCGCAATTTTGCCGAGGGTGGAGGGAAACTGCAGAAGACCTCCACCGATACAGCCGGCCCGGAGTTTCGCCTTCCGATGCCGGAGCTACGTCACACCGCGTCGAGAGATTGTAAACATGGACTACAGCTATATACATGTGACTCACACCTGTACGAGTACTTGTGTGTGCCACATATATATATATTTGGAGCTTGTCACGCCCATATTTTTATTTTTCGACGTGACTACGGCAGAGGGAATCGAACCCCGGACCTTCCGATGCTCTGGTTTGGAAGATAGTACGCTAGCCACTACTCCAGAGTACCGGTACGAAAGTTCAAATTCTGGTTGTGACGCTTCTGTCACGTAATTCAGCGGAAACTTTGAACTTGTACACCATCGATGTCCTTTGGATAGCGCGAATTCGTTGCTGGTTAAGAGCAAAAGCTCACCTTATGGATTTTTCGGGTTTTAAGGATTTTGCGAATAAATTATGAAGTGGTTCGTGATCAAAAGACTGAATTTATTCGTTGAGATTGATAGAAGATCGTTTTAAATAAAAGTTACTACGTTTTGCAAGTTATAAAGATTCAATCGTATTTTCAGAGAATAAGTGCTCGCGACCAAAGTCAAAATCGAAGTGCATTTTGTGCAGCGAGATTCTTGAGCTCGCCGGCTCCTCGCATGTTCGAAGCGTACTCCCACGCACTACGTATTGACCAATCGGCGATCGTGTTTGGTCCGTACAAAGCAACCCACACAGCAATATGACGTCTGAAAGAATTGCTGTAGATTTCTGATGTAAGATTTGGACATCCGGAAACATTTTCCGAAAAACATCTTAATGAGTTCCGAAAGTAATCTTATGCGTCACTTTGAGGGATGATTTTGATATCTGTGAAAAGTTGTCTTGAAGATAACTTTTTCAGACTTCTCAAAAAAGATATCGTAAAGACTACTATTTCGAGATTTCTTCACAAGACATCGTCAAGATAACTTTTTCAGGGTTCCTTTAAAATTATCAAAAATTAATTTTTTTCTTATTTCTATCGTTTGCAAAATTTTTTAATACGTATTTTTATTTATTTACATAGTTACTGGACCGACTGTATTAAAAAAAAATTAGAAAAAAACTCGATTTCATCATTTCAATTTCATCTGCCTCCACGGGGATTCGAACCTGCGACCTGCCTATCCATCCTACTTGAGAACCTATCACGCTACCTATTACGCTACCGACTACTTATGAATTCTATTTACTTATATAATATGTCAGTGGTGAAATCCAAGAATTTAAACGGTTCCGACATGTATCCGAACAAATATTATCACGTAGTCTATCTGAATATGCGATTTCTAATAACTTTTTAATATTCATTCCGAAGATCTCTTAAGGAGGGGTTCAACCCCCTCCCCCGCCTTTCCGCTCTCGTGAGTGCGAGAGAGATAGAGCTAAAACGTTTAACTCATTTTTCGCGGAGATGACTTGATGGAATAAAAAAAGAATATAGTGGGGCCATGACCTGTACACATTAATTACGCAGGCGACCCCACATTATCTTTTTTCATTTCATCAAGCCATCTCCGATAAAAATGCGTCAAGAAATTTTTGAGGTTATGTTGACCTTTTTACACTCTTCTTAAGTAGGTCTTATTTCAGACTTCTTCGGACTAACGTCTGCGAGATATCATACGTGTTGCTCTAGAAGTAGTCTTAAAAAAGAGTTCGCGAGGAAGTATTTCTGGCTTTTTATTGGATGCCTTTTACGGAATATCTAGAAGATATCTTCTAAGGATATCTGACAGTTGATTTCATTCCGAAGATCTCTTAAGTTATTCTTATTTCAGACTTCTTCAGACTAACGTCTGCGAGATATCATACGTGTTGCTCTAGAAGTAGTCTTAAAAAAGAGTTCGCGAGGAAGTATTTCTGACTTTTGTGCTGTGTGGGAAGCTTTGTACGTAGGCCAAAGCTTTCTTCCACGCGTACTCACGCACACACACGACACACCCACACGCTGGTCATACGATACTCTCATATACTCAGATGTGTATAGTCCTTGAGAAGGACCATGGGTTACGATATTCACTATTAAGATTTATATTCTAAACTTCTTTGGTTTCTATTGCAGTTGTGTTATGAGAGTTATTGCGACTTGTACGAGTAATTTATATTCCAGTTTTATATTTGTAAATGCAACGTGATACTTTGAATAATGAGTTCTATTTCGTGAATAAGACCTTTTGAGTAGAAGAATAATGAACAATACTCTTTTGTCAATTCATATTTAAAAGAAAGCGTTAATATACGTAAAATGCAAGTATGAGAAAATGCATAAACGTGTGTCGTTAAATTCTGTATAACGTAGTAAAATATGTTATATTCGCTTTACGTAAAATCCCACACAGCACAAAAGTCAGAAATACTTCCTCGCGAACTCTTTTTTAAGACTACTTCTAGAGCAACACATATGATATCTCGCAGACGTAAGTCCGAAAAAGTCTGAAATGAGACCTACTTAAGAAGAGTGTAAAATGGTCAACATAACCTCAAAAATTTCTTGACGCATTTTTATCGGAGATGGCTTGATGAAATGAAAAAAGATAATGTGGGGTCGCCTGCGTAATTAATGTGTACAGGTCATGGCCCCACTATATTCTTTTTTTATTCCATCAAGTCATCTCCGCGAAAAATGTGTTAAACGTTTTAGCTCTATCTCTCTCGCACTCACGAGAGTGGAAAGGCGGGGGAGGGGGTTGAACCTCCCCTTAAGAGATCTTCGGAATGAACATTAAAAAGTTATTAGAAATCGCATATTCAGATAGACTACGTGATAATATTTGTTCGGATACATATCGGAACCGTTTAAATTCTTGGATTTCACCACTGACATATCATATAAGTAAATAGAATTCATAAGTAATCGGTAGCGTAATAGGTAGCGTGATAGGTTCTCAAGTAGGATAGATAGGCAGGTCGCAGGTTCGAATCCCCGTGGAGGCAGATGAAATTGAAATGATGAAATCGAGTTTTTTTCTAATTTTTTTTTAATACAGTCGGTCCAGTAACTATGTAAATAAATAAAAATACGTATTAAAAAATTTTGCAAACGATAGAAATAAGAAAAAAATTAATTTTTGATAATTTTAAAGGAACCCTGAAAAAGTTATCTTGACGATGTCTTGTGAAGAAATCTCGAAATAGTACCCAGTGAACACGTTATGTTGCCGCAATGTAACATGGAAGTTACATGTAATGTTACAATGTTATCCCTATGTAACGTTGCTGTTATATAACATGCGAGTAACAATGTTATGTAACATTTGTTACATGTAGGTTACATAACTGCAATATAACTTTGTTACATTACAGCAATGTAACATATGTTATATTGCGGCAATATAAATTTGTTACATTACAGTAACGTAGCAAATGTTATATTGCGGCAATATAACATGGAAGTTACACGTAATGTTACAATGTTATTCCTATGTAACGTTGCTGTTATATAACGTGCAAGTAACATGTTATGTAACATTTGTTACATGTAGGTTACATAACTGCTATATAACCTTGTTACATTACGGTAATGTAACATATGTTCTATTGCGGCAATATACCATAGAAGTTACACACTGTAAACATTTTTACTACGAGGGGTCAGGGGTCGTGAAATCAAGTTATGAGGGATGGCGTAAGTTATGAGGGGTCAGGTATTTTGGAATGAAGTTTTGAGAGTTCACATGACACTAGGGGTCGGAGGCCCCCAAATTAAGTTATGAGAGGTCACTTAACTTATGAGAGGTCACAGCTCTTTCAAACATGTTTTGAGGGCTTACATAATTTATGAGAGGTTAGAAGCTCTGAAATTAAGTTATGAAGGGTAACGTAAGTTATGAGGGTTCAGGTATTCTGGAATAAAGTTTACATAACTTATGAGGGATCAGGGGATTGGAATTCGCAAATAAAAAAACGAACTTTCATGGTTTATTGCTCATTCAAATGCATATACTATTATTATTATTATTATTATTATTATTATTATTATTATTATTTTACTACCATTATTATACTACTATTATTTGTTCGGCACTCCAGCATTCATATATTATACAAGTAGAGAGAATTCATAAGTAGTCGGTAGCGTAATCGGTAGCGTGTTAGGTAGATAGGTAGGATGGTAGGTAGGGTCGAGGGTTCGATTCCCAGTCTCTGAGAAAAGTTAGATCAGACAATTCGTGCAGATTTTTTTTTCTATGAATCTCTTTCGGGCCGGTAAACTATGCATATTAAATTATTTTGCGAGAGCTATATATTTTTTATAACATGTTTAACAACAATTAATTCTAGTTACAGTAACGTAACACAATTACATAACTGTTACGTAACTGTTACATAACTGTTACATAACTGTTACATAACTGTTACGTAACTGTTACGTAACTGTTACATAACTGTTACGTAACTGTTACATAACGTTACATAACTGTTATGTAACAATGTTACATTGCTGAGTAGGAAATTGTAACTTACATGTAACTTACATGTAACGTCCATGTAATGTTACATGTTACAAACGGTAACATTGCCGTTACATTGCTGCAACATTACTGTGTCCACTGGGTAGTCTTTACGATATCTTTTTGAGAAGTCTGAAAAATCTATCTTCAAGACAACTTTTCACAGATATCAAAATCATCCCTCAAAGTGACGCATAAGACTACTTTCGGAACTCATTAAGATGTTTTTCGGAAAATGTATTCGGATGTCCAAATCTTACATAAGAAATCTACAGCGATTCTTTCAGACGTCATATTGCTGTGTGGGATGTTATATTTAATCGTTGTAATTTATGATATCCATAAATTGTTATACTAGTCACCACCAACTCAGTCTCGAACCTCTCAGAGCTTTCCCAATCAGAATATACTGAATCAAATTCGCAAGAACGTTTCTTTTCGATGTTGCAATTTATGACGTTCAAATTATTCGCGGTAAAAATGGTAGCGAAGACAGATCCTCTAGTGGCGAATTCATACATTCGTCACATGGTGTAGAGATCGTAGTCGGTCTCGTACGTTTATGCGTTTCAGTTGAAGCGTCATGAACGTAAGTTCGTTGTCCAGTTTCTGCAAGTCGGTAGGGTAGGATGTTGTACGACAGGAAGTTGGTAAAGAGGATCCCTCTAGATATTCTTCAGCGAAAAATATAGAGGAGGATCCTCTTAGCGTTTCGTCTCGGGTACAGTGCAGACTCATCAGTAAGGCTATGCAACTGTACCCTGCCCCAGACGCGCCGGTGGTGGTAGAGTCTGGAAGCTTGGAACTGTTATATACAGGAAACGCTGTGCGCCCTGGCACTTGCGAGAAAGGCTGGAGTACGGAACGCCAGAATGGTATGTTTTGTGGCGCCATCTAGTACGACGAGAAATTTCAGTCTGGCAATACTGACTGACAGATCATTACATATAATGCGTCGGAAACCCATGAGCAAACTATTCAACAGTAAAATATACTCGTGCTAATAATCTGTGTTTTCACAAGATAAGTCAGTGTTCCCACACAGCACAAGTCAGAAATACTTCCTCGCGAACTCTTTTTTAAGACTACTTCTAGAGCAACACGTATGATATCTCGCAGACGTTAGTCTGAAGAAGTCTGAAATAAGAATTATTTAAGAAGAGTGTAAAAAGGTCAACATAACCTCAAAAATTTCTTGACGCATTTTTCTCGGAGATGTCTTGATAAAATGAAAAAAGATTAGTGGGGTCGCCTGCGTAATTAATGTGTACAGGTCATGGCCCCACTATATTCTTTTTTTATTCCATCAAGTCATCTCCGCGAAAAACGTGTTAAACGTTTTAGCTCTATCTCTCTCGCACTCACGAGAGCAAAAAGGCGGGGGAGGGGGTTGAACCTCCCCTTAAGAGATCTTCGGAATGAATATTAAAAAGTTATTAGAAATTGCATATTCAGATGAACTACGTGATAATATTTGTTCGGATACATATCGGAACCGTTTAAGGGCTTACATACAGTTAGAAGGCTTAAAAAAGACGGATTTTCAAGAATTTTTTTCGCGCAGACTATTCAATTTATTAATTTGAAAATTGGTGTACATATTATAATAACCTTATAATATATTAACATATTTTTATTTGTAAAAATAATCATCGCGAATGTTGCTATCGCCGATCTCCTAGAGCTCCGCAAAAAAAAAACAATTTTGCGGTGATCACGATATCTCTGGACCGGATTATCTGAAATGAAAAAACCAAATAAATTTCGTTAATATAATACATTATCTAGTATTTAATCGAAGGAATTAGCGAAAAAATAATTTTTGACAAAATGGCGACTTCTCAAAATAAAAGACTCGATTTTGAACGAAAATTTAAGCCTTAAATTGTTTATAAAATGGAAAATATTTATCGGAGAAAAAAAATCTTCGATTAATTACTAAAAAATCTAGTTAAAAAGGTTGTGTTAAAATTTGAGACTGATCGGTTCAGCCGTTTTCGAGAAATCTTGATCACCGATTTTGAAAACATAGTTTTGAGAAAAACGCGTTTAAAGTCCCCGACTGTGAGACGCGCCTCCCTAACGCGCCTTCATAAATGTGTCTATAACTTCGAAAATATTCGTCTGATTGACATAAAATTTTGAGTGTGTATGCTCCAATATATGTATATTCAGAAAATACAAAAAAAAACGATTTTTTGAAAATTACAAGTGTATGTAACCCGTTAAATTCTGGGATTTCACCACTGATATATCATATAAGTAAAGAGAATTCATAAGTAGTCGGTAGCGTAATAGGTAGCGTGATAGGTTCTCAAGTAGGATAGATAGGCAGGTCGCAGGTTCGAATCCCCGTGGAGGCAGATGAAATTGAAATGATGAAATCGAGTTTTTTTCTAATTTTTTTTTTAATACAGTCGGTCCAGTAACTATGTAAATAAATAAAAATACGTATTAAAAAATTTTGCAAACGATAGAAATAAGAAAAAAATTAATTTTTGATAATTTTAAAGGAACCCTGAAAAAGGTATCTTGACGATGTCTTGTGAAGAAATCTCGAAATAGTAGTCTTTACGATATCTTTTTTGAGAAGTCTGAAAAAGTTATCTTCAAGACAACTTTTCACAGATATCAAAATCATCCCTCAAAGTGACGCATAAGACTACTTTCGGAACTCATTAAGATGTCTTTCGGAAAATGTATTCGGATGTCCAAATCTTACATAAAAAATCTACAGCGATTCTTTCAGACGTCATATTGCTGTGTGGGATATGTTATGTAGCACTTTTATACTGTATTTTTTTAAAACGAAATCTTTGAAAATAATTCGGTTTATTTGTCATAGTGTATGTCCTCAAGCCTGGTTTATCCAGCGGCCGTAACTTAACTTAGCCGTAACTTAAGAAGTTGAAAGTATATATTTCCCTTGTGGCGTTTATGCAGCAATTTGCCGTAACCGTAACCGTGCATAAACGCTACAAGGGCAATGTATACTTTCAACTTTCTTAAGTTACGGCTAAGTTAAATTACGGCCGCTGGATAAACCAGGCTTCATTTTCACAAATTTATCATCGTCACCTTCATCAACAAAAAAACATCGTTATCCAAGAACAACAAATCTATGATATTATATTTATATTGTTATGAAAATGCACGCTTGAAATTTTGTAGGTTATGCCCAGCACAGCTTCGGGGCTTTAGTTTCTACAATTCATTGCAGGAGGCGCAGAAATCAATATCTGGTAGATATCTGGTTCTTCGGGTGCTGGATAAAGCCTGGTTTATGCAGCGACCGCAACTTAACTTAGCCGTAACTTAAAAAGTTGAAAGCATATATTGCCCTTGTGGCGTTTATGCAGCTAATTCCTTAGCATTAGCCATAACCGTAACCGCAGAAAATTCGCAACTTTCAACTTTAATGCCGTAATTTAAGAATACGCATGCGCTTTAACGAAAAATACATCATCACCGATTGGAGTGGGAAAAATATCGCGGCGGGCTTGTCCTTTATTCGTATCTATAACCTTGAAATAAGCAAAAATGACGTTTTATTTATCTCGCACACAGATTGAAGTGGGAAAAATATCGGGGCGGGCTTTTTCTCTGTTCGTATCTATAGCCTCAAAATAAGCAATAATGACGTTTTGTTTATCTCATATTCTCTTTTTTAGGTTATGTTTTCTGATAGAGTGCGCTGAATACACTCGTCGAGCGGACGTTTTTGATTGGTTGAACGTAGAAATAACGATATTGCATAAACGCCCGTTAAATTTTTAAGTTACGTTACGGTTTTAAATTAAGTTACGGCCGCTGCATAAACCAGGCTTAACTTTATCCACCGGATAACTACTTTCCAGAGGTGAAGAAAACGAATTCTGCCAGATATCTGTCGGATAAAGTTAGATGGAACTTATCCAGAGGTGAAGAAATCGGGCATTAGTAATGCGCTTAGGGGAGGGACGGAGGTTATCTGTCTGTCTGTGTCTCACGCATGGTTTCGCTCCAGGTGAGTATCTCACTTAGTCGAGGGACGCGGAGGGGCAGCGGATACCTGTCTGTCCCCGTCTCACACATGGTGCATGGTCTGCAATTCAGAACCGCATACCACTTTGTCATTTTTTTAAATTACAACGCAATAAAACCAAGAGCTTTGTTTTTTCTTTTAACGAAAAATCACGGTCCGAAAAACTATTAGCTGTTTTTTTTCTGTTGCAACAATAAACTGAGCGAGACCGAGAACGAATTTTTAAGTTATGCTCAAACGCGAACTGACTGATGGCGACAAGTTGCGGCTGTGCTGGGAAGTAAATTCGACCACCAGGTGTGACCACTGAACTGTAATGATACTGGAATACTGACTGGAACGTGCGCTGCCGCTGCCCCCCGCATATCGAGAGAGATAGCTAAAACCGCCAGCTTAAGGTAGCCTTGTCTCTCTCTGTACAGTTGTGCGCATGCGCGAAGTAGCCCTGTCTTTCTCTGCACAGTTGTGCGACGTCATTGTGCGCATGCGCAAAATCGTTAGACAGAGCAAAAGCTACCTGCAGCCGCTTTGACGAAGCTATCTCTGGCTATCTCTCTCGATACGCGGGGGGTACATAGGAGGACATTGCAAGCGCGCGTTCCAGTATTATTAGAGTTCAGTGGGTGTGGCGTACACTCAATGCTTTTCGAGCTTTTCTTAACTACACATTTTTCGCGCTCTCTGATTGGCCAAAGCTCATGGGTAGGCCTGGTGCTAACCTTATAACACGAAATTCTAATGGAAAGTCGGTTGGGGCGGGGGGAGTGCTGTTTAGTTGGCAGAACTGTTACTGGCGCGTTTTTTGAAATAGCGCTGCTTTGCATTACTGCGAGTAAAATAATTCATATCTAATCAAACACGGTACAATAAAAACTGCATCCAAATGAGAATTAGAATTATTAATTTATTTCTGTATTACATTTTAAATGTGTCCAAACAGACATTACACGGTACAACATATGATAACATATAATATAATAAAAGAGTTCACATATTTTTTTAATTTTATCTGCACAATACAATAAAGTATTCGCGAATAATCCATTCTGTAATATAAAAAATGCTCAGGGATTGCGTATGTCAAATATACATGAATTACATTATATAAATATGGCAATTTGAAAAAATTAAATAATGTAATAAAAATTTCATAATATATATATGGGGGAAAACGCGTGTCTTTTTAATCACGTGAACCTGACCATTTTTGATTTGGCCGAAACTTCGCTTATTTCGTCGTATGATCCCAAAAACAACTCTCCAATTTTATTAGATTTTTTGGAGCCACTATGGCGGAATACAAGACCATCGAATATCGTCGACTTTTGAAAATATATAATTTTCAATCGACGATATCTCTGTAGCGGTTAATCGTATCGAAAACTACATAAGGAGGTTTTTTTTCATCTTGAGTCCATCTTTAAATAAAAAAATGGTCCAATTTTTTTAAAGCAATCTTAAGCAGTCAAAATCATTTTCAAAAATAAAAATCACGATACTCAAACCCCCCCGCCCTTCGAATTTTAAACAAAAATTCTCAAAAATACTAGGATTCATTACCATCATTAAGAAAAAAAATCAGGATGGGATTTCCAGCGGTTCGCGAGATATTGATTTTTTAGTATTTAATTTACTTGTTGTTCGTTAATTTCTGTCTATCTATTAATTAATTTAAGCTTTCAATAGTGTAAAAAAATAGTAGTAATGATGCCCTTGCTGCTTACGAACATTCTCAAGTGATAAACGACTCCGTGAACCACCTCGTAAAAAATTTGTCAAAAATCTTATACCGTCATACCGAGACCTCTACGAATGGAAAAAGTATACCGTCGATTGAAATTGTTTACCATGAAAAGACTCATTACAAACAATCGAAAGAATTTTTAATACATAGACGATTAACCCAATTAATAAAAAATACTCAGAAGTATGACTGCATAATTCTGCTTCACAACGGCAAAGTTGTTGCTAAAAGATGGTCGAATTTCGCCGAAAACAAGATACATAACATAATTTAAACATTAAATATCCAAAAAAAAAACGAGAATCAAATACGAGTATAAAAGAACACAAGTATAAATTTGAAAATACGCCTTAAATATTCTACCAAAGCATGTGAACCTATTACTGATTTATATGATTCTTTTTTACTATTTTTTTAAACACTATTTAAAGCTTAAATTAATTAATAGATAAGCAGAAATTAACGAATTACTAAAAAGTCAATATCTCGCGAACTGCTGGAAATCCCATCCTGAATTTTTTTCTTAATGTTGGTAATGAATCCTAGTATTTTTGAGAATTTTCGTTTAAAATTCATTTTTTATTCAAAGATGGACTCAAGATGAAAAAAAAACCTCCCTCTGTAGTTTTCGATACGATTAACCGCTACAAAGATATCGTCAATTGAAAATTAAATATTTTCAAAAGTCGACAATATTCGATGGTCTTGTATTCTGCCATAGTGGCTCCAAAAAATCTAATAAAATTTGAGAGTTGTTTTTGGGATCATACGATGAAATAAGCGAAGTTTCGGTCAAATCAAAAATTGTCAGGTTCACGTGATGAAAAAGACACGCGTTTCCCCCCATATATTATAAATATAATATATAGTATAAACATCCCAGTGAACACGTTATGTTGCCGCAATGTAACATGGAAGTTACATGTAATGTTACAATGTTATCCCTATGTAACGTTGCTGTTATATAACATGCAAGTAACAATGTTATGTAACATTTGTTACATGTAGGTTACATAACTGCAATATAACTTTGTTACATTACAGCAATGTAACATATGTTATATTGCGGCAATATAAATTTGTTACATTACAGTAACGTAGCAAATGTTATATTGCGGCAATATAACATGGAAGTTACATGTAATGTTACAATGTTATTCCTATGTAACGTTGCTGTTATATAACGTGCAAGTAACATGTTATGTAACATTTGTTACATGTAGGTTACATAACTGCTATATAACCTTGTTACATTACAGTAATGTAACATATGTTCTATTGCGGCAATATACCATAGAAGTTACACACTGTAAACATTTTTACTACGAGGGGTCAGGGGTCGCGAAATCAAGTTATGAGGGATGGCGTAAGTTATGAGGGGTCAGGTATTTTGGAATGAAGTTTTGAGAGTTCACATGACACTAGGGGTCGGAGGCCCCCAAATTAAGTTATGAGAGGTCACTTAACTTATGAGAGGTCACAGCTCTTTCAAACATGTTTTGAGGGCTTACATAATTTATGAGAGGTTAGAAGCTCTGAAATTAAGTTATGAAGGGTAACGTAAGTTATGAGGGTTCAGGTATTCTGGAATAAAGTTTACATAACTTATGAGGGATCAGAGGATTGGAATTCGCAAATAAAAAAACGAACTTTCATGGTTTATTGCTCATTCAAATGCATATACTATTATTATTATTATTATTATTATTATTATTATTATTATTATTATTTTACTACCATTATTATACTACTATTATTTGTTCGGCACTCCAGCATTCATATATTATACAAGTAGAGAGAATTCATAAGTAGTCGGTAGCGTAATCGGTAGCGTGTTAGGTAGATAGGTAGGATGGTAGGTAGGGTCGAGGGTTCGATTCCCAGTCTCTGAGAAAAGTTAGATCAGACAATTCGTGCAGATTTTTTTTTTCTATGAATCTCTTTCGGGCCGGTAAACTATGCATATTAAATTATTTTGCGAGAGCTATATATTTTTTATAACATGTTTAACAACAATTAATTCTAGTTACAGTAACGTAACACAATTACATAACTGTTACGTAACTGTTACATAACTGTTACATAACTGTTACATAACTGTTACGTAACTGTTACGTAACTGTTACATAACTGTTACGTAACTGTTACATAACGTTACATAACTGTTATGTAACAATGTTACATTGCTGAGTAGGAAATTGTAACTTACATGTAACTTACATGTAAGGTCCATGTAATGTTACATGTTACAAACGGTAACATTGCCGTTACATTGCTGCAACATTACTGTGTCCACTGGGATATAATATAAAAATGTCATAACAATCAAGCGATTTAAAAAACCTCAATGTTTAGGTGATTTTCAAAAAACTGTGACTATCCGGCGACTTGTGTCACGGAAGGTCGTCTCTTGATTCCGTTCGAAATCAGATTGAAGATTGTGCATTAGATGTTGTCTTTCTCTCATTGTTTGCAATGACCATTTACAGTGGTACCTACCAAAGAAATTACGAATTAACAACAAAGTATTAAAAACCAAAAAAATTATACAGATCGATTATAATTAAAAAGAATAAAGGATAAAGAAGAAAGGAGAAAGGAGGACCAAAGGGAATTTTGTGCATTTCCAATTTTCCCTTTGAATAACTATTTTTTACAAAATCGTCTTAGCGGATACTAAATATCTTGAATTGTTTTTGTCGCAAAGAGGATTTTGTAAAAAATAGTTATTCGAAGGGAAACTTTGAGATGCACAAAACTCTCTTTGGTGAATAACAAAATTCATATTTTGCCATAGAGCGAAGAAAACAATTTCAAAATATTTAGAATCTGCAAGGAGGATTTTGTGAAAAATAGTTCTTCGAAGGGAGACTATTTTTCATAAAATCCTCTTTGCGGATTCTAAATACCTTGAAATTGTTTTCTTCGCTCAACGGCAAAATATGAATTTTGTCATTCACCGAAGAGAGTTTTGTGCATTTTAAAGTTTCCCTGCGAATAACTATTTTTTACAAAATCCTCTTTGCGGATTCTAAATATCGCGAAATTGTTTCCTTCGCTCAGTGACAAAATATGAATTTTGTCATTGAGCGACGAAAACAATTCAAGATATTTAGAATCCGCTAAGAGGATTTAGAAAAAAAATAGTTGTTCGAAGGGAAACTTTGAAATACACAAAACTATCGTCGGTGAATGACAAAATTCATATTTTGCCATTGAGCGAAGAAAACAATTTCAAGGTATTTAGAATCCGCAAGGAGGATTTTGTGAAAAATAGTCTCCCTTCAAAGAACTATTTTTCACAAGATCCTCTTTGCGGATTCTAAATATTTTGAAATTGTTTTCTTCGCTCTATCGCAAAATATGAATTTTGGGATATTTGTTATGCCGGCCAATCATTCATACTTATTAATGGAATATCAAGTCCGATAAGTGGTTGTGGTGCTTCAAGCTCAAATGATGTTTGCTGGAGTTCATCTGTGTATTTTCCTTCCATGGATGGCGTCTCGTTCGGTAGCACATCTGTCAAATAACATATTTTGTAATATAAGGTATGACTTGAGCAATTTTTGTTTTTGTTTTTTTGTTTTTTTTTTGTTATTCTTAAACGAGAGGTTATGAATGATTTTTGGCAACAGAGCAACATACCTGTTATTATGATATGAGGATGAACCAATAAATGCTGCGGTGGTCCAACACGCACAAAAATGGTTTTTTATAACTTTGATTGCGAAGTTCGCTAATGAAAATAATGATTTCAATATAATCATTCTGAACTCTAACAACACTCGACAATGCTTTTTCCAAATTAGCTGCACCTTGATGCAGGGTTGCCAGATGCCCTCAGAGCGTAGTCGCCGTATTTCCCCCGCCAAGTAGCCCAAAGTCGCCGCCGGAGCGAGTCGCCCAAAATCGCCGCCAGAGTGCGTCTTGAGGGGAGCCTCCCTCCCCCCCGATTTTTTAGTGCAAGAGAGACAGAACTAAAATTTCAACGACATTTTTCTCAAGAACGACACAACCAAACAAAAAAATAATTATGAGACCACCTGCATAAATTAATTACGCAGGCGGCTCCAGAGCTTGTTTTTTATTTTATGAAGTCACCATCAAGAAAAATGTGTCCAAAATATTTTGAGGTTAGGTTGAAATTTTGAGATTACATGCACACCTCAAGACATTCAACACATTTTTATTGGAAAGGACCAAACACAATCTCATCATATTTACCCTGATAGACATTTGGCGCCACATTGTCGGCAATAGGACGGCACGCCGTGGCCCGTGGCGTCAGTGAGCAGCTTTCTACTTCCGCATTAAGCTGCGTTATGGCGACACGTAATGCTGTATGGCCGCATTAAGCTGCGTTATGACGACACGTAAATGCTTCACCACGACGTACTGCGTATTTGCAGCATATTTTCAGCAAACTGTGCTCTTAAACCTTATTTTGACGTTATATTGGCGTCACGTTGTGCTGCGTATTTGCATCGTTTTTACAGCACGTCGTGACGCAAATCTGCCGTCCCATTGCCATCAAGCTGTCTGGCGAACGTCTATAGCACGTTTGTCTATCTGGGTAAACAGTCATTGTAGATTAATGGCTCCATTTTATTTCGCTCAAATAATGTCAACCCTACCAGGACGAACGACAGTAACCGACAGTCGTTTGTCTTGTGAAACGACGGTACCCGACGGTCCAACCGTCGGAGTTCATCATTTTACTGTCGGAATGAAAGACAAACGACGTTGGTTACTGTCGTTCGTCCTGGTAGGGAAAGTAGTGAAGCGATTTGTGAGAAAAAATCTGCAATGGGAATCCGACTAACACTCCCACCTCAAAACTTTCAACACATTTTTCTCGAAAACGACTCAATGGAATAAAAAAAAAACGGTGGGGCCGTATCCGTGCTAGTATTCTACAATGACAGGCTTAATTTGATAATATTGTGCTCCGCCAATGCCAAAAATTTGCCTCGAAGATGACTCGATGGCGATGGGATGAAAAATAAAGTGTGGCCGTTGCGAAATTAATGTGTGCAAGTGGTCCAACTATTCTTTTTTTACTTCTTACAGTCGTTGTCGTGAAAAATGTGTTGGAAATCTTAGCTCTGTGTCGTAGATGGAAAGCACCCTCTATCTCTTTTGCCCTCACACACATTCGCGAAAAGACCGGGAAGGGGTTTTTTTTAAATCTCAGTCTTTTGCTTAAAGCGTAGTTGTCATCCCAGCCACCCCAAGCGCAAAGCGCCAGCCGACAAAAAAAATCCGCGGTCATATTTGAAAAATAATTTCGTTCGAACTTCCAAATGATCGGTCGGACGATAATAAATTGGAAGCATTTCCACAGACGGAGTCTCAAAAACTTGAGTAGCCCAAAATCGCCAACATAAAATTTGAGGTAGCCCATTTGGGCGACAGGCTACTTCCCTCAAATTTGTGTCGCCGTTTTGCCGCCCGAGGTAGCCCAAATGGCGACAAATCGCCCAATCTGGCAACCCTGCCTTGATGTCAACGAACATACATTAGATGGAAGCGCCAAGCCCGTGTTAGGATTTGGCACGATTTTTCTGGGGTGATTTTAGTTATCACTCCAACCAACGCGAGCGCTGTCTATATCGGTGTACACAAATACATAGTACGAATACACAACTCTGTTAATGTGTGTGGCACACCGATATATAGCCGCTCAGTCTACCGACCGAAATTGGAACTACATTTTCTGTGCCAAATCCTAACACGGGCCTGGCGCTTCCATCTAATATATGTTCGCTGTTGATGTTCATTACTCACGGATACACCGGTTGAGAATCAGTGCCGCCAACTTTCACGCGCCGAAAACGTGTTTTAATTTTCATAAAGTCTCCATATTGTGTATACCCACAACGAATTCAGACGTACATAGCAGGGGGGTGACACTGGTAGATAAAAGTGGCACGCGAAATGTGCTTGCCGCACTGTGGCGCTGGCTGTTCTGTCAGAACGGTAAGAACAAGAACTTCTCATATATATGTTGCACCACGCGCTCACGCGAGTGGATAGCCTCGGGAGGGGAGGGCGGGGTTAAATCGAAGATTCTGACAGAACAGCCAGCGCTGCTGGTGGCGATTTCAAGAACTTCAAACTCTGGCGACAAAACGCGTTTGGATTTAATGTATAGGGAGCATAGGCAGTGTCACCCCCCTGGTACATAGAAGCACAGTTCCTATACCTTCGGACGAGCTGAGGTACACTATGCTATTGGGGTATACTTTGTACCCCATTAGCATAGTGTACCCTAGTTCGTCCGAAGGTATAGGAACTGTGCTTCTATGTACAGGGTGTATAAAAATGATGTGTCGCCACTTCGTCCAGTAAATCTCCAGCTCGAGATCGGTGGAGATCTATCAAAACTTGTAGCCGCAAAATTGACCTTGACCCTGAAAATCAAGGTCAAATTTTTTTATTAGCTCAAAAAATTCTACTTATTGAGGGGGACAAAAGTCAGAAAGGAACCATAGGTCGGAGATGCGTCCTTCAACCCGAAACGACAACGTAAATTCGAAAAAAAAATCGAAAAAGGGCGTTCTTGCAAAATATTGTTCACAGGAACACGGAATAAGAGTTTTGATAATTATAAAAAAAGCTTTTTAATGCAGACACTTCTATTTTTATTAACTGGAATCGAGAAATGTCGGGATTTCATGACGCTGATCACGCGGAGGTGGATGGATCGACATGAGATGGGTGACACAGGTCTTTGCGGTATCCCTTTGTCGCGTTACCACTATGAGCATCCGATTCCCCAGCTCATGTTCGCCGAAAATCAATTAAAACATAGTCCCGCTGAATTAACCTTGACCCTAAAACTTAAAGTCAATTTTTGGTTGACGGAAAACTTCACCTCGTTAAGAGGCATCTAATTCTCGTAGAAACGACAAGTTAGGAATGAACCTTTTAATATCAAGCCGTCAAAACATATATCAAAAATGTGCAATTTTCGTTTAGTTCGGAGGGATAAAATTCAGAACTAAAGCATAATTAAAATGGCAATCGATATAACTAGAAAGACTTGAAATCTGGTAAACAGCACGCCTGCTGTTCTGTGAAAACAAAGCTTCAGATGGCCAGGTTTGCGATAAACGATTTTGATCTTAACAATAGTTGTTGTCACCTACACATTTCAGAGTCATATCGTGCTTGTGTGAGTGTGCACGAGTTGCTTAAACATATTCATTAGGGGCAGACCATTAGCGTTACCCGGAATATACCACGTGGAGGTTGTCTGCCTGAAATCCCTTGACCCTGAAAAGGGCCGTTGTGTTTTTGTTGAGATCAACGGGACTGCGACGACAAAGCACAGATTTTTGTTGTTGATTTTTTTTTATAACCTCGATGTGGTGTATTCCGGGTAAAGCTCATGGTCTGCCGCTAATGAATATGTTTAAGCAACTCGTGCACAGTCACACAAGCGCGATATGACTCTGAAATGTGTAGGTGACATCAACTACTGTTAAGCTCAAAATCGTTTATCGCGAACCTGGCCATCTAAAGCCTTGTTTTCACAGAACAGCAGGCGTGCTGTGTGCCAGACATCAAGGCTTTCTAGTTATATCGATTGCCTTTTTAATTATGCTTTAGTTCCGAATTTTATCCCTCCGAACTAAACGTAAAATGCACATTTTACATTTTCTGATGGCTTGATATTGAAAGGTTCATTCCTAACTCGTCGTTTCTACGAGAATTAGATGCCTCTTACCAAGATGAATTGACTTTGAAACTGACTTTGAGTTTTAGGATCAAGGTCAATTCAGCGGGACTATGTTTTAATTGATTTTCGGCAAACATGAGCTAGGGAATTGGATTCTCGTAGTGGGAACGGGACAAAGGGAAATCGCAAAGATCTGTGTCACCCATCTCATGCCGATTCATCTCTCATCCACCTCCGCGTGGACAGCGTCATGCAATCCCGACATTTCTTGATTCCAATTAATAAAAATTGAAGTGTCTGCGTTGAAAGGCTTTTTTTTAAATAATTAAAATTCTCATTCCGTGTTCTTGTGAACAACATTTTGTAAGAACGCACTTTTTCGATTTTTTTTCGAATTAACGTTGTCGTTTTGGGTCGAAGGACGCATCTCCGACCTATGGTTCCTTTCTGACTTTTGTTCCCCTCAATAAGTAGAATTTTTTAAGCCAATAAAAAAATTTGACCTTGATTTTCAGGGTGAAGGTCAATTTTGCGGCTACAAGTTTTGATAGATCTCCAACGATCTCGAGCTGGAGATTTACTGGGCGAAGTGGTGACACATCATTTTTATACACCCTGTACGTCTGAATTCGTTGATACCCATGAGCCCGGGCCGTTAAGAAGTGGAGAAAGTTTCTGAGCCTGTTCCGATATGCGCTGCGAGTACTGGTCCAGTACTCGCAGCGCATATCGAAACAGGCTCTCTGTGACACATTTGTCACGTGAAGTGCGGCAAATTTGAATTTGAGAATTGAACCCAACGATGTCCTCCGTAGACATTCAGATCCGGGCTGTTGGTCCGCACCGTAAAGGACGAAAGTTCACCGCACGTAGTGACTTGAGTCCAGATACTTCGAGAAATGGTCGTCGCAACAGTGAGGGTGTTGACATTAATCTTGGGAATCGCCCCTGCCTGGGGGTTCCCGAGAGCTCGAGTACTTGAAGGGATGATTATAACACCGATGAGGGTGTTGAGACGAGCTCTGCGAGTCGGCTCTGCACGGGGGCTCGTGAGAGCGAGATCGGCCGGTCTCCGACTGTTGAGAGTGAAAATGATGAAACAAAGTATGAAGAGAGACAAAGAAAAAGAAAAAGCGAGGAAGAGAGCGAAGTAAGGGCAAAACTCAACGTAAAGATTTTCAGAAAAAAACTCCTTAAATAACGAAGATAACCTAGTGGGTGGCGTCTGCCCTGTTGTAAGTCTGGTAATCCGTCAGAGTGGTAACAAATTATGGATTCGTGAAGATAATATTATAAATTTTATATCAGCGGACTGTGTGTTAACCACTGGAATAGGTCGCGATTTGGAGACGCGAATGTTTCGATTACCGAATCTGAAAGAACGAAAACCAGAGTTAGAACGGGTCCTGAGTCCAAAGTACGACAGGTGGACCATCTTTCATCTGTTTCTTAAAGAAAATTTTGATGATAAATTGTGAACTAGGGATTTAGAGCTTACCATAGGAAGACCAGCCTTAAAAGGCGTTTTATTAAAACACCTTTTTGTACGCGAAGGGAGGTATGACGAATTCCGATTAAGTCCGCGAATTCGCCGCGCGGAGCAGCATCACTGAATTTCTGATAATGGGCGGGGGGATTCAATCTACAGAATATTTGGCATAATACTCGGAGAGGCATGGAAATAGCATAACGACTGCCATAATGATAACTATAATTTAACAATAACTATACAAATGAAACCCGCATAATTATAATGTTTGGAATATATAAGACTAGAAATGAGAAACTTTTGCATCACGAGTTCGCTGCTTCTCCCTTTTCTTTGCTTCTCTTAGTTTGGACGACCATTTCAAGATTACAAAAATATCAACTTTCAAATCATAAATTTAGTTGGGTACGGCTACAAGCCACATGGATTGCTGGCGACAAGTGAATGTTATTTTCAAGCAGTTTTTGAATAGAATCCTTGTTTCGAGTGCGTACGTGACTTCTCCGCTTATCAGGATTACACGAAAATACGCACAAGACCTTTTTTGTTAAAGTCGTAAAGAAATTCGAGAAAGCGGTCTGGTGATCTCAAGTACCCACATGTGGGAGATAGAAAAATGCAGAGAGGCAAAAGAAATGGGAAACGCGCGTAGGAACCGAGAGCAGAGAGAGAACGAACGAGAGCAGAGAGAGAACGAACGAGACCTGAGAGAGACGGGGCGAGAGCGAGACCGCACGATGACAACGAGAGGGCTGAGCAAAAGAGATAGACGAGTCGAAAGGGTGGGAGGCCCAACAGGACGAAGGACTTGTAGAGTCCTCCGGAAAATCGTCAGCGAAAAACGACAGACTCGCTTGCAGGACGCGAACCAACCAACTCTGACTCTATCTCTCTCTCTCTCTGCGCTGAGAAATCTTAAAGTTATATTTAACGTCGATCTAATACGTTGTAATAGAATACTTTGATTGCATTGGTTCATCAAAATATATCTTGTGTGAATTTGTCCTTTAAACCTTGCTTTTTATTTAATTGCACGAATAACAAATTTTATTAAAGTTGAAGTCGTTACGTGGGGTGGACTTTCGTCCTTCGCGGTGCGGACCAACAGCCCGGAGCTGAATGACAACGGAAGACATCATTGGGTTGATTCTCAAATTCAAATTTGCCGCGCTTCACGTGACGAAAGTGTTACGGCACACTACATATATTGGGTGCTTTCCATCTATACGACACGGTGCGACACGGTGTTACACAGTGTTCATGTGCTTGATGGAACGCTGTAGGTCCCGACACAGCCACTAGTGAGCGCTTGTGAACCTCTTTTTTCACGTTCTCCACTTGGTGCCTAACCTAAAAATTAATTATAAGTCACGTTTGTTAAAACACAAATGTTACAAATCAAACAGAAATTACCTTGTATAGAAATATGATATCTCATCGATCAGGACACACATATGATATTTCATCGATCTGGATAAAGGAATGATTCATCTATCGTTTGAAACTATTGTTATGCATTGTCGAAAGCGCGAAGAGAGACAGTAGCGCTTGAGTTCTTGGATAATGGATAGTTATCCGATAGTAAGAAAATAGTTCGAGCATTCGAAGTATTTTCTAGTTTTCGAAAATATCCTAAAACTCACGTGTAAATAACAACTATTAAATATCCAGTTAATTTTAGTGAAAGAGATGCGGCGTGGAAAATTTTGTTTGAAAATTTGATTGTACCGCGAAGTAGTTGCAGTGGAGCAACACAAAATCAACCAATGGCAGCTCTTACGGTTGTAACTATAGGCTCGGCACGCTCGAACACAACCACGGTCGTACATACAGGGGGCCTATTACGGTTCTCGAGGGAATATACTCACTTTTCGTATTTTCATGTCACGTGAATATTTTCACTCTATTACGGGTCTATCGAGTGAGAATGCGAGATCACTTGGTACTTCCGGTATAGTGATCTCACATTTTCATGGAGTGCGTTCCGGATGACTCGCCAGGCGACTTTTTTCTCTCTTTCCCATTATAGGAGAGAAAGAGAAGAAAGTCGCCCGGCGAGTCATTCGGAACGCACTCACGGAGTCAAAGCAAGAAGCGTCTTTTGCGCAGAAGCTTTTGTTTATCAAAATGAATGTGACAGAGAATCAAAAAAAGATTTTATTAAAATATATGCGGGAAAATAAAGACTTCGCAAGAGGAGGTATTTCAATTCTCAGCATTGGATTTTTTCGATCTCGCAGAAACATCACAATCACCAAATTATTCATTGTGTAGGCAGATGGCACTTTTCAGATTTATTATTCGTTTGTTATTAGTTGCAATTATTTCGATCAACAAAAACCAAGCGATCTTCGTCGTGCTCCGTCGCGTTGAGGTGGGAATGGGGAGATAAATTACGCTTGAGCATGCGCAATGTGGCTTTCGGCATGAAATTTTGTGTCGAGCTCACTCACGTGAAAAATCTCATCTTTTCACAAAGTGAGATCGTCCGTAATAGGGTCACTTGCTCACTTTCGTCATTTTCACTCAATCTGAGAATCGTAGTAGCCTCCCTGGTCTTGCAACGAAGCGGAATTTCAATAGTGGGGGTAGGCACCCTTGTATGTCATGTTTTTCGATCTTCGTGTCGCCACTAGGCGTCGCCGTCGCTGAGAAGTGTGCTCCCACTCTTGCGTTCTATGTGTGAGTGTGCGGCGTGCGCGAGACGGCGCATTGAGCACATGCGCACGTTCAAGAGAGCAAGAGAGACAGAAGGCTATTTCTATCTTTGTCGTGTTACGTCAAAAATGGGAGTTTTCGCGAACTATTAATAATTTCTGACGTATGACGTGCTGAATTTGATTGAGACTCTCTAGTCGTGGAATTAAATTTCCGTACTACTCCTGGAATCAATCTCGAACACGTCTGCCCCTGTTTTTGAGTCTAACCTTTCGGAAAATTACTCGGGAAATGGGCTTGGAATCACTGTCAAACCTTTAATCACGTTGATGTCTATTGAATTTTCGGATCTTTCATTTCGATATAAATTACTGTTAGTTTTACCACGTGGATCCTGATTGTTAGTTTTAATAAATGAAGGAATGATTGGGAAAAAAATCGATCGGCCGTAGTTTGTAAATAGTTATTGGATGTTTAAGGATTTCAGTGGAAATAATTTTGGGTTTTGGAGTCTCTCTAGTTATTTCTGTGTCTGCAGGCAATGCCCGTACTCCGTGATAATTTGATTCAGATCTTTGAACAGGGTTTAACCTTTTTGGCCACGGATTCGAATATATCGCGTCGAGTTTACGTAATTGATATCTTCGTCCGGCTCTGCGTGTTCTTTTCTTTTTGCGCGATACGGGGGGGGGGGTTACTCTCATGGGATTTAAGGGGAGAGTATCCAGGGTGAATCTCTGGTGAGCGTGCAACCTGACGCAACCCTAGTCCCAACCAGATTTCCGCCAAGGAAACGAAGGAGTGCAAAAATTTGGTGAGCGTGCAACCTTACGCAACCCTTGTCCCAACCAAACTTTGCGTAAGGAGAGGTAAACGAATACTTGGTGAGCGTGCAACCTGACGCAACCCTAGTCCCAACCAAGTTTTCCGCACGGAGGGGAGGACTACGAATAGTTGGTGGGCGTGCAACCTGACGCAACTCTAGTCCCAACCAAGTTTTTCGCACGGGGGGAGAGTAAAGTAAAGACCACGAATCCTCGGATGAAGTTGCAGATTTACACAACCGTACTGAATCGAATAAGTTGAACGAATAGTAGAGAGAGAGAGTGGTAGGATTCTTACTTTAAATTTAATCGTTGGAGAGGAAAAAATTCTTTAGATTGGATTTGTTAAATTGTTTAAACTTTTAATGAAATACCGAAAAGGAAAACTCAATTAAACCTCAATCTGTGACTATTGATGAGTCACTGGTTCGCGAGAGTCTCAAACTTGATCAATTTGTTATCTAACCCTTCCCTGAATTTTATATTTTTTTTCTCCTTTGTCGCGAATCTCCAATTCTCGAATGACACGATTTCAGCAATGGAAAGGGAAGAGGGGTCGAAAGGCCTTTGTTAAACTTCACGCGAATGAATTTTTCTCCTTCAAATTATCTCAAAGAAATGGTTTAATTAAAGTTTTATGAAACTTGACTCAGTAATGCCGCAAGAACAATCTAGATTTAAAATTCACTTGGGTAATGTTGAAACTTCTTCTTTTAAATTATTTTAATGAAATTGTTTTAAATAAAGCCTTTTATGGACAATTAAATTACCAACGCCGCAGGGGTAATATGAACTTAGGATCACTTGGATAGAGATTCCAAAAAAAAGAGATTCTCCAAAAATAATCAACTAACCGGTTTTTAATTGAATTTAATCGATCAATTCCGTCCGAATTTATGATATTCACTGTGTTCAATTTTTCCCGAACTATTCCTCACAATTTCACGAGAGGAAGATGAGGTTGTAATAAAACTTCACTTACTGGCTGAGACGTTCTCCAAACGGAAAGGGTGACAGCATTTGTAGACGCACCGGCGACTCAGACGGAAACGGTGAAGTTGAATCGGCAGTAGATCAAGGGCGTGGCAGGTTGGCGATGAAGTCAAAGAATTTGTCGATGCACAGAGTTTAATTTTCGAGATCCGAAATTTTATTCAAATTATTGTAAAAAGAAAGAACTGGTTAACAGAGATTCAATCTTAAATTTCGCAATTTATTTAACAATAACCGCGATGTATACGTTATCCAATATTTCGTGGATTGCGGATGTCAAAGTAAAATAAACGAAAATTATTAAACAGAAAATAATAACTAGACAGAGGAAAATGAAATAGAATAAAACGAGGTCCAACGTCTCTTCCGACATTCAGAGGCCAACCCGAAATCTCGAGAATTTAAAATAGAAGAAATTTCAATTCGACTCAGAATTCAAGATTTGAAATTCCGAACCGAAAAAAAACTATCTTCCTTTGAAAATCGAGTGAAATTCTAAGTCCAAAACGAATTGATTTGGAAAATTCCAGAATCAAGAACGTCTTTGTCGAAAAATTTCGCAAGTTCAGGCCAAGAATGGATTCGATGAGAACGATGGGTTTCGTAGTTTCCGCGTCGGAAAAAAGTCGAAGAAGTCTGCCGGGAGCCCTTTTTCCGGCCTTTATATACCCGTGATCCAGGCTAACCCGTTCGATAAAAGTGGGGATTGATGATAAAGACAGAGGATGCATTTTTCTGATGCAATGCATTTTCCTTTTCTATTTCGTGAACTTCCTTTGAAAAATCGGGGTCATAGCGAGGGCGCTAGCGTAGATCACAGGGTGGGCCCTATACGTGTGGCTGCATCGCGGCGCGCGTGGCTGTATTGCGGCGCGCGTGGCTGTATCGCGGCACGTGTACCCCCACACATGTACACGCTTATGCCGCACGCTTCTTATATTCTTATTCTGTATATAATATTACTTTCTTATGAACAATTTTAATTTTAGTATTATAAATATTTTTTTAGTTGCTTATTTATCATGGATAGAATTCTTATATTTTCCTTTATATTTATCGTGTTGCGCATTTGTTAAAATTACCTTCCTTTCTTATATCTTATTGTTTGTTTAATTATTATTAAATGAAAAAAAAATTGTTGTCTTCGAATTGAACATCAGAATAGTAAATACAAATGAATTGAATATTTGTGCGATATTTTTGCAGATTAAAATTACAATCCAAATTGTTATAAATAATTTTGTTGACAATTTTTTTGTGGATTTTTTTCAGTGTTTAAGTATTTATGATTAAAAATTAATCCTGCGATTGAAACATCGTTTTCTTAGTTTTTATATTTTTATATTTTTTCCTTTGGGGTGTGGTCGCATAGGCTTCTTGTATGAGTCCACGAGAAAAAGGGGAGGTAGGGAGTTACGGCGCATGACTAGGAAAAACTCAACTCTTATTCGCGTCCTCTTTTCCTTCGAGAGAGAGAGACGGGAGATTTATTGGGTAGATAAAAAGGGTAAGGCTCGAATAGAGGGTGGAGAGTGGGGAGGCATTCGAACGGTCTCCGGGTAGCAACGAGAGCCGAGCTCCTCGCTTTGCCACGCAAACTCCGTGGATCGTCGAAAGAGGGGAGGGGATTATGTAAATGAGCTCTGCTTCTGCTCGTGGACTTCGGGGCGTTTTTGCTTTTTACTTCCTTCTTGATTTTAACATAGTTAAATGATATTTCGAGTTTGTAGTTATTTAAGTTGAATAATATAAGTTTTAACTTGTTTCTTCCGGAGTTTGATTATTGGATTTAGCATTAACCGAATTCGGTGCATAATTTTATTTCGCAATTGTAGGGTTCTTTAAATTGTTAATTCTTCGAAATATTATTTAACATTGCGTAACGATTTTCCCATTTGAGAGGAATAACTTTAAATGAGTATTTTTTTATCCTAGAGTATTTCCACGCGTATATTCCTACTCTTACTCACACATAGATAAATGACAGTGTGTATATTCTAGTGCATATATATATATATATATATATATATATATATATATATATGTACGCGTGCCCCGATACCTGTTTTGTGAGGTGTACAGAATTGGGTCTTAAGGACGGTTCGGGGTTTTTCGCGCCTTGCAACATGAGTGAGAGAGAGAGAGAAGGTCAAGAAACGGTGATCCTACGCATAGGCCTCTTTAAAATCTTTTCTCGCTTCCCTTCTTGTATTCTTGTGAGGTCATTCCCCCCTTGGGAACGACTAGTGGTTTCCTTTCCGTTTTGCCATGATCTTCTCCCTTGTCAATACTCATGGTTTTAAGTTGACTTAATATTTATTTTGGATCTCGTTCTTAATTATAATCTTTATTAACTATTTTTGATCAAAAGAGTTATAGATATATTTTCAACTATTTCATTTGCTTAGTTAACCATTATTCAGTCTCTTCTGTTTGTTGAAGTATTATTTGGTTTCATTTATTTATTTCGTTTTGTTTCCCTTAATTCCATTGCGAATTTCTCCCGAAAGTTCGTTATTTAAATAAATTTTAATTAATGTTTCAAAATTCTATTTGGTTTGAGATAGGAACATCCATCGTTGTTTAGCGTCATTTCGTTCGTTCTTGCTTTGAATATACGCATATATACTCATACACATATACGTATGTGCATGAAAAGAGGAATGCAACGTTTCCTTGTATGCTAGTTCTTCGAGAGGGTGTAATCAGCGCCCCTCGTTGGCTTTACGGCAGAGTAAAATACTATGTGCTTTTTCTTTTCTTTTCCCAATGGTAAGAGCATTTTCGGATCCAATGATCTATCTCTCGGATCGATAGGCCGGTAGAGGGTGAGTCAGTTAGGAAAGCGACGTTAGTGTGCCTGACCCACCAGATGGTGTGACGAGCCTATGGCTTTTCCTGTAGGGATCTTTGACCCTGGTTTTCCCTTCCTTACTACCCGATTTTACCGATGGCCTTTTCCTTGAGATTTTCAGTCGGTAATGTGAATTTCTAATTTTTATTATTGAATTGAACGGAATAACGTAGGAAACGACAAACCTTTCTCTCACAAATCTTCAAGTTTTTAATTATGTTTTCGGTGGAAATTTCGTTAAATAATCTCATTTATGGACGTTACGTCAGGACGTAACAGTCGCACACCGCACTTCTCTACGAAGGCGCACCTTGCGGCGTAAATCGGAATGAAAAACGTGACATGGAAGGGTGCCTACCCCCACTACCGTCGTTGCAAGACCTGTATGTACGACCGTGGGCATGCGCGAGACGGCGTATGGAGCGCATGCGCACGTTTAAGAGAGCAAGAGTGACAGAAGGCTATTTCTATCTTTAGTGAAGGGAGGAATCGGCTGCGATTCGGCCAGTGGTTCCAAATTAAATTGGAGAATTTTTGTATAACGTTTTGATCCTTATTCAGATCCTCTTCAGATTTATCATTTCTAAAAATTAAATTCATCTTAGTCTTATTTTGTATAATAGACTTTGATATGTTTTGACATGACTTACATTATAAGTTTATGTATTGTGTGTCATGACTGACCTGAATTTGTACGGGTCATTTTTGATCATTTGATGAATCTTGGATGATATTCATTATGAATTTATTGTATTAAGACGGGTCGTTTTTTTGCGATCTTTGATGTCTGCGAGAGGGAGGGTTTTGATATTTTAGTGCTTAGTTAATGTTCTTTGTGAGACGGTGTGTGCGTATTATTTACCTATGATTTTCGTATTTGATATTTTCCAAGATTCATTTTTGATCAAAATTAACAATTTTCATTACATGATGTTGTTAAGCGGTCAAGATGGTTCGAGAGCTTAGTAGCGACTGAGTATTAGAGACAAGTGAGGAGGTTGGGGCAGTGGGATCGAGTATTGAAGAGTGGGGGGTATTTGCTACGGTTGAGGAAGTTGCCGTTAATTATTTTTACTTGTCGGCCGAATTGTGGTAACGAGTCTTGAACCAGTTTTGAATTGATAACTGTTAGATTTGGTAATGAGTTTTGAACCGATGGCTGGCAATGTAAGGTTTTTCAGTTATTATTCAAAGTTTTGTTAAATTATTGAATTATATATGCTGCTTAGTTTGTCGATGTTGGTCCTAAAATTAATCGCTTTGGAATGCGCTTTAATCTGTATCATTTCAAGAATTAATCGCCCTATTTTTCGTTATTTAAAATTTTGACATCATGAAATTTAAAATTTTGACTTAAATCGATTCCGTGTTTAGCTAACGCTGTATTCTGTGTGTTCATATGTTTTAGACTATTTTTGTGTTCGTTGGTTCTGGTTTTTAGATATCTTTTTGTTTGTCTTATGTACAATGCATCACAATCGTTGAAATCAACTTGGTAAACTGCGTTGGATTTATTCATCTTGTCTATTTTGGCTTTTGTGGAACCGATGATAGAGCGAATGTTGTGTTGGTTGTTGGTGACTAATGTTATATTGAATTGTCGAAAGAGACGGATTAGTTGGTGGTGAATATTTTCAGTATATGGTAAATTTAACAATCTAGAGGAGTCGAATGTGTTGTTTGTATTTGATTGTGTCTGAATTAATGTTAGTCTTTGTCTTATTATCTTTTCTGTGAAGGAAATTGGATAACAGTTTTGTGCCATTGTGTTTTTAATTAGTTCAATGTTTTTTTGGTGGAAGGAAACGTCTGATAGTTTTATCGCTCTATTTACTAACATCGTTATAATTCCTTTTTTATCTAAGAGGATGGTGAGAAAAGAAGTTGTAGTACAAAGAAGTTGTTGTACATAGGACAAACAAAAGGATATCTAAAAACCAGAATCAACGAACACAAAAATAGTCTAAAAGACACTAACACACAGAATACAGCGTTAGCTAAACACGGAATCGATGTACATCACAATTTTAAATTTGACGATGTCAAAATTTTAAATAATGAATAATGGCTTAAAAAGCGATTCATTCTTGAAATGATACAGATTAAAGCGCATTCCAAAACGATTAATTTTAGAACCGACATCGACAAACTAAGCAGCATATATAATTCAATAATTTAACAAAACTTTGAATAATAACTGAAAAACCTTACATTGCCAGCCATCGGTTCAAAACTCATTACGAATTCTGACAGTTATCAATTCAAAACTGGTTCAAGACTCGATACCACAATTCGTCCGACATGTAAAAATAATTAACGGCAACTTCCTCAACCGTAACAAATACCCCCCCACTCTTCAATACTCGATCCTACTGCCTCAACCTCCTCACTCGTATCTAATACTCAGTCTCTACTAAGCTCTCAAAACGTCTTGACCGTTTAACAACATCATGTAATGAAAATTGTTAATTTTGATCAAAAATGAATCTTGAAAAATATCAAAAACGAAAATCATAGGTAAATAATATATACACACCTTCTTACAAAGAACATTAACCAAGCACTAAAATATCAAAACCCTCTCTCTCGCAGACATCAAAGATCGCAAAAAACGACCCGTCTTAAGGATGTATGAGCACTAGGCTTAGTATAAGATTAAACGCTGATTTTTTTATATGATATTGTCGAGGTTCAATATTCAGTACTCCAAAAATTTCAAGGACCATGAACGACTATTGAAGCAAGATATTATTAGTTGAAAATGTAGCATTATTCATGGTTATACACAGAGCTTACGGAAAGGTTGACTTCGCAACTCTTTGTTTTCTACAGTTCCACTGTTTGTATATATGATACCGTATATGAAAAACATCGAGTATATCCATTGAATGTCAGGGATTATGATGATACATTGAAAAACAGGGGTCAACGAACATTCGAATTTGATATATCAAGTTAAACACGGCATTCTTCACTTTTATTTGGAGGTTAAAGCTGGGGAGCATACGATACACCACCGGAATCAGTCAGTTACTCGGAACGAAATAATTCTTAAAACGAAATTAATTTAATATTATATGCTCTCTGAAAATCATCTATGTACTGTTCACTAATATTTTGCTAGATATTACTACCTAATGTTCCCTTTCTGCAAAATTTTAATGAGATAATGTGTATTGACTACCACGTAGCGCTCATACATCCTTAATACAATAAATTCATAATGCATGTCATCCAAGATTCATGAAATGATCAAAAATTACCCATACAAATTCAGGTCAGTCATGACACACAACACATAAACTTATAATGTAAACCATGTTAAAACATATCAAAATTCATTATACAAAATAAGAGTAAGATGAATGTAATTTTTAGAAATAATAAATCTGAAGAGGATTTGAATAAGGATCGAAACGTTATACAAATTTTTTTTTTCTTTATTGTGCATTTCCCCCCGTCTAGAGGCTTTCGCCTATTACAGGGTCGGCCCGGGTCAGTAGCCAGTCCCCCCTGAGGATCTGGTCCGGATCAGTAACCAGATCCCCATGCGGCCGCATCCGACTTCCCCCTCTATAGCGCATTTGCTATGGAAATTAATTTCCATAGACACAGGGAAACTGCGGAAAACCTGTGTCACTATAGCCGGTCCTGAGTTCGCTTTCCGATGCCGGAGCTACGTCACGTTTCGTCGAGAAATTGTAAACATGGACTACAGCTATATACATGTGACTCACACCTGTACGAGTACTTGTGTATGCCACATATATATATCTGGAGCTTGTCACGCCCATATTTTTATTTCTCGACGAAACTACGGCACAGGGAATCGAACCCAGGACCTCCCGATGCTCTGGTTTAGAGGCGAGCACGCTAGCCACTACACCAGAGTACCGGTACGTTATACAAAAATTATCCAATTTTATTTGGAACCACTGGCCGAATCGCAGCCGATTGCTCCCTTCACTAATTCTCTACACGGTCGCATATCCAAACCAACACTTATTTATATCTTTGTCGCACACCGCACTTCTCTACGACCTGTATGTATGACCGTGTCCAAGCGCCAGCGACACTCGACTCTGCGTCATCGCGGATCTTGACGAAAAAAATTAGGAATTATAGTTTTTACCCAGGGTAATACGAAACCGCTTTGTGACCGCGCAAATCCTGAACCCACGTACCTTCATTAATTAATGAGAAATTAATTTTGCCTTTAAATTCGCATGATCGCGGAATTTAAAAAAAGTATATCACGTGTTCGGCGGCACCGAGCACTTATAGGAAATACATGTGTGTCTGCCCTTAAGGTTGTTTAGAAACTATGAAACCTTTGAATGTTAATTGTTCAATAAATAGCTTAATCGTAGTGAAATTCTTACACGACCTCCCGAATACTTCATGTAAGAACATACCAAATTTTCAGAATTCTATTATTATTACTTCAACCTCCACAAGGGTTAAAATCAAAAACAATGAGAAAATTCTGAAAATTTGGTATGTTTTTGTATGAGGTATTTAAGAGGTCGTGTGAAAATTTGACGACGATTGGGAGGCTCGTTATTAAGAAATTAACGTTTTGTTAAAAACAATTTTTCAAACAAATGAAAAGAATATTCATCAATAAACTTCGTTTTCTTTCCGTTGTTTTCACTATATTTATTTATTGTGGATATTTATTTATTTATTGTGGATATTAAAAAATTGAGAGGTCAAAAAAAAACTTATCGCAAAGTTATATCAGTTTCCGTAAGACTACGTAAGACTACGTTTTACTTGAGTTAATCTCAATTATTCGATAACGAGCTTCCAAATCGTCGTGAAATTTTTACACGACCTCTTAAATACTTCAAGGAAAAATATACCAAATGTTCAGAATTTTCTCATTAAACGTGATTCGCTTCTAAACAACCTTAATCGGTGCCCAACTCCTGTTGACCGGGCCCAAAGGGGGCTCGTTTCACCATTGACCTTACGTCATGACGGATCTGAAATTTTTTTTTAAATGTAGGCCAGAGTCCCTAGAATACTGAAAAATATGTGTGCTTGAAAATTCTTGAACCCGATATCATGTTGACTGGGTAATATCGCGCACTGTTGGCCCCCATATACCCCTTCGAGCTCCATTTAAAAGTGCTTTATTGCACTTTAGCGATACTTTGCGATAATTTATACTAATAATGTATGGATGTGTATTAGACTGATTTGAAAAAAAATTTACTTTTTTTTCTTCCTTGATTCTTGTGCTATTGTTGGGCACTAATGAAAGAAAATTTCCCTGAAATCTGGGCCTGGTCACTTAATTTTTAGAGGTGGCTATCTCGACTTTTTGTTATTTTTTCATGATTTTACTCAATAAATGAGATCATGGTATTAGATTATACCGGAAATGGAATAAATAAAGGAAATCGTATGTTGCACAGCCGTTTTGCGCCGACGAGAAGTACACCACTCGCAAAAATTAAGAGAGCAAGAAAAATTCCCAAATTTTTCGGTCATTTTCAATAGGCTGTATTTCAGTGAAAAATTGTCATATCGAGGTCTTTAAAAAACAGTTTAAAGCTCCAAGATTCTAGTTTTCAGATCTTTTGGTCAAAAATTTTTACGAGCTGCGGTTCTCAGGAAATTTTACGAAATGGCGTGAAATAAATTTTTTAAAATTTTTCCACCTTTTTACTTTTAGTGCACGGGCTTGAGATTTTTTTTTATGCAACACATGCGTAAAACGCATAAAAAAAGTTATGCACGCATGTGTTGCATAAGAAAAATTTCCCAAGCCCGTGCACTAAAAGTAAAGAGGTGAACAAATTTTCAAAAATTTCTTTCACGCCATTTCGTAAAATTTCCTGAGAACCGCAGCTCGTAAAAATTTTTGACCAAAAGATCTAAAAACTAGAATCTTGGAGCTTTAAACTATTTTTTTCAAGACCTCGATACGACAATTTTTCACTGAAATACAGCCTATTGAAAATGACCGAAAAATTTGCAAATTTTTCTTCGAGCGACGAACTATTACTGGCCCGGTATGTTCAAGGACGTGATGGCTTACGTGCGCCAGTGTGACACCTGCCAACGCTGCAAGGTCGAGCAGCAAGCTCCCGCTGGCTGATGGGGCACCGCGTAGTTGAGGAGCCCTGGACAACCGTAGCTGCCGACATTATGGGCCCAGTCACCCGTTCAGCGGCCGGTAACTCATACGTTCTCGTCATCCAAGACCTGTACACCAAGTGGATAGAGGTCTGCCCGTTGCGAAAAGCCAACGGGAAAACGATCTCGAAAGCTCTCAACGACTTAGTCGTGACTCGATGGGGAACCCCTCGAGTCTTGATCACGGACAACGGCACCGAGTTTATCAACCGGGACCTGCGTCAATTTACCGAGCGGGTGGGTATACGTCATAGCACTACGCCGCCGTACCACCCGCAGGCGAACCCTACCGAGCGGGTGAACCGCGTGGTCAAAACTATGATCCGCGCGTTCCTCGGTGCGGACCATCGAGAATGGGACCACCACTTGCATGAGTTCCGGTTTGCGTACAACACGGCGCATCACAGCTCTCTGCAGGCCACGCCTGCGTTCGCGAACTTTGGTCGCGAACCCCCGGCCGCCGCCTCGCGGCGACGCGCGGATGAGGGTGATCCCGAGATCATCCCCCGCCCTCACGAGGGATGGATGAGGCGGATGGCCCGTTTAGACACCTTACGCACGGCCTTCGCCCACGCTCTCGACGAAGCCTTTCGGAGGCAGTCCGAACAATGCAATGCCCGCCACCGGGATCGTATGTTCGAGGTGAGGGATCTGGTCTTACGGCGAGCCCACACGCCCTCGTCCGCGGCCCAACACATATCGGTTGCGCTCTCGCAACCCTTCGAAGGACCCTATATGGTCTCGAAGCGTCTCTCACGGGTAGTTTACGAACTATCTGATCTCGACGAGCGATCCAAGGGAAAAATCTCCATGCAGGGCCTGAAACCCGATAGACCACCCGATTTACCGGACTAATCACTTGCTTAGTTACAGGATCTCGATATGGCCGACTCTGATTTCTCCGACGACGACCATATGGTCATCGTCGAGGGAAGTGAAGGGAGCCCAGCAGCATGGTTCGACGATATGCTGCGGGCCACGGCGGCCCTCAGCCCAGCCGCTCCGGCAAGCCCCCGCCGCGCCACGCCGGACACCCCGTGGAACCTCCTGCAAGCGTGTGTCGCTGCCTTGCAGGACGTGGGCACCAAGGACGCGGAGGAACTGGTGCATGCCATCCGTGAGCTCTCGAAGGACGCCGGGGAAGACGTGCCTCTGCTTGGGGAACGCCCGGTAACCTTGGACCTCCCGCACGCACCCGAAGCAGCAGCGCCGGAGGCGGAGGCGGGCGTGCTCCCAAACCGAAGCCCGGGAGCACCCCCCAGGAAGCTCCGGCCGTTAACGAGCCCCTCAACCTCCCCGGACCGTCAACCTCCGGACGGGCGGCAGCTGCCCCCGGCGCACCCGGCGAGCCAGCTCCAGGCACTCAGGCATCCCGGGCGGGGCCCATCCGACCCCGACGCCCCGCGCTGGAGCGGGCATGTTATAGTTGCGGGGAGGTGGGACACCGCTATTCACAGTGCCCACACGGCCCCCCCGCACGAGTGTTCCGCCGCCGTTGCGGTCGAAAGGGCAAAACGCTGCGGACGTGCCCTGCATGCAGCCAGGGGCGGCGGCGTAAGGGACCGTACGTCGCGGCGGTGGGGCGAAACGTCCCCTGGGAGGAGCTGAGGAGCATGCGGATACGCCGGACCCCGGTCCAGCCCCCGCAGGTACCAGTGGCAACCCCGGCGGACGTCCCGACCCCGCCGGCAGCCTCGGCGACCAAGCGCCGGCGAACGCGCTCCCGAAGGGCGAGGAGGGGCAAGCAGGTGCCTGTTCAAGGCTAGGCGCTCCTTGCCGCTCTCGTGGGGATCTCTCGAACCCCAGATCTCGTACATGGCCGAAGCCATAGCTCTCGTTGAAAGAACCACGCGTTCTTGTTCTCGCCAAAGACCCCAGGTCTTAGCTCTCGCAATGGCCACAGGCCACCGCTCTCGTTGAAGGAGCCATGAGTTCTCGTGTTCACCGGAGGCCCTCAGGCCCCGACCTTGTGATCAATCATAGGTTAGAGTGGACATTGGAAGAACCGAGGAACCTAGCTCTCGCCAGGTGGGTTAAGAGACCCCGATCTCGTAAAAGGGACACCCGGCAACGGGAAATCCAGCTCTCGTCACCGGTCAAATGACCGTTGCTCTCGCCAGGGGCCTTCGGGCCCAGATCTCGCCATGCTCTCGCGACTCACCGGAGTCTCACAAGAGACTGAAGGAAAGTCACCGCCGCAAGTGCCACGGCTACGCTCTCGTCACAGATCCCACGATCTAGATCACGCCACGCTCTCGGAACCGCATGGGACGTGAGGATAATAAGGAGGACCATTGGGTTGATTTTGGTAAGTCCAGTTCCACTGTTATTGTGCCGTCCATGATCATGTGCGTTCAACATCGGCCGGAAGTTGGTCACGATGGAAAATTTTGGTTATTTACAAACTTTCTCGTGCGAGTGCAATTACGCACTTAGCAAACGTTCTCGTTTTCCCAGACGTAAATTATGCTCCCGTTAGTAACCTGGGAAGAAAAGTTCCGCCGAAAAGAATCGGCGTTGGAACCGATCTCGAAAAAAAAATAAACTCTCGACACCCTCGTCGGCGTGAGAAGTGATCGATATGAGAGGTTGCGCTACCGAATTCATGACTCGTGATTAGCTACCGTTTGATCCCTACGCCAAAGCCACCCGTAAGGGGTGAGGGGTTGTGACGTGATTGTTTGGAATCACGGCCACAAAGCCAGAAACGCTCTCGCAAAGACGTATCGCTCTCGTTTTATTGCCCGATTAATTAAGGTAAAGTAAACGTGTTCTCGCATTAGTCGCGTTTCGAGCACGTGACGAACATTTTGGTTCGGATTTCGTAAAGAAAGGTTTTGAAAAGGTCGCGCGCTCGAATCCGTCGGAAAAATATGGCTCCAGGTAATGAGTTGCCCGACGGAGGAGAGCGCCCGACGAGAAGTCTCGTTGGATTTGTAAAAGGTCCGGCTGCAATGCCGGTGCCCCAGCATAGAAGGAACCACGAGCTGGAGAGCAGGCGGAGATTGTTACGGGCAATAGCTGGGAAGCATTGCGCCGCGTTAAGTAGAGTAGAGCCTTGCTTTCGCTCGGATTCCAGAGGAAGCGGCCACCGAGATCCTCAGCACGCTACCAAGGATGATAATTCTCCAATCACGCTCTCGGAAACGTAAGAAATGAGAATAATGAGGCAACAGCTATCGGTCAGAGAATTTGGGTGATTATTCGAATTTTCGACAAGAGATTAGATAGTCGGTCTCCGATCGCCGTCGCAATGAGACCTCGCGCTCTCGCCATTGTGTCCACGATGTGTTGACGCTCGGTCTTGCTCTCCCCCGTACGCGCTCAGTGTAATGAGTCTCGCTCTCGCTTGTGTGGTATACGCGCGCCTCGCGTGTGTGTGTGCGTGCCTGACAAGCGCTCTCGCAAGGTAATAGCGAATAAAGTTCGTTATGATCTCGATGAGTATTCTCTTGGAATATACAAGTGCCGTGTGCAGTGCATCGGTGCAGTTTTCTCGTGTTTCGACAGAAACAGCTCTCGCAACCCCCCGAAAGGAGAAACTTCGTTCAGTCGAGCCATTCGTACGTTACGAGTCCGCTCATGGTTCCGAACTTGAATCAGTTCTCGCGCTACTTGCTGACATTTAACTCCGACCCTCTCTACCATAACCCGCATCCTGAGCGGCCGCGCATTCTCGCAACCGCTCATCCCCGTTCGTACGTTCCGTCCGTTTGTGCTGTGCTGTTTCGTCCTTGCGGGAATCGAGGTCTTCCTACTCGATCCCCAGTGGGAAGTCCACTTGTATCTCGCGAAAACGTTTTGGGAAAATGTTTCTCGCATGCTTTTTCCTTCTTTGACAGGTGTCTTACGCTCGGTAGATCTTCCATCTCCCAAAACTTGGCGACCTGCTTGTCCACGGGCTCAATAATTACGTTGCAAGAAGTTCGTTTCGGATCGTGTGCCAACCGTGTATTCTACCGGAGACTATTCAACCAAAACGCGTTTTCTGCAATATTGCCGCAATGTTCGCAAACTTGATCTGCCCTTGTCATAATAAATGCTAAAACAATTCTGCTCCACGGAGCGCGTCAATTTCGGATGGAGTGTCGAAGCTTGGATCCGCTAGAGTGATGTTTTGCGGCAATTTTAATTCGCAACACTCGAATGCCTCTGTTGGAATCATTTCCGAGATTCGCGTAGTTACTAGAAACAAAAGATCGGTCTCGAAACGCTTATCACGCGACGCGGCGGTAGCCTTGACTGAGTGACGAATATGCGTAAGATTTTGACCAAATCCGGAAACTGCCACTTTGACCTCAGATTTGGGGAGCTTTAGAGTGCTTTCCAATTAGAGCACAGCTGGGGACGGTGCGACACTGTGTCCACCATTGCGTATTCCAACTGCGGCACTGTGTCGCACTTTTGGACACAGGAAATTGTTGTGTCTAAGCGTTCTGTGCCGTCAGGGATACCAAAGAGTCAACTCGCGTTCCAACAAGCACCATTAGCACAATCGCACCATGTGGCACAGTGCGACACGGTGTCGTTCAATTGGAAAGCACTCTTTATAACTCACAAGGTCGTTCGGTAATGAAATTAGATTGAGACGCGCTGTCCAACAAAATTCTGCATTGAATTGATGGTCCTATTGCATTTGAGATAAGGGCCGATACTGTCGATGACGACGACAGCCTGAAGGCTCGTGGTGGGTTTCGCTTGTACCACGTCCGAGTAATTGGACTCTTGAGCGCTACCTTTGGACTAAAAGTGAAGCACCGTATGATGCTTGCGACCATGCTTTCGAGACTCTCCGGATTTACACTCGTTTACTTCATGGCCCAGCCTCAAACAGTTCCAACAAAGCTAATTCCTAGAGATTTGATAGAGGCGGATTTGGTCGCATGGTTCGCCTTGAGAAAATTTTCGCAGTGGAAAATATTATGCCCTTCCTTGCAAAACGCACATTTTACCTTTGATTGCGTGGTGACGGGGGAATGTTGAGTTTTTCGATTCGCACTTCGTCTTGAGTTCGTGGATCGCGACTGCGACGAGTTTTCGTGAGTGACGCTTTCGAAAACGTGACTTTATCCTTCGATGACGATCTTGAATATTGCAATTTCTGCACGGGTGTGTGATTCGCATTATAATGTACAATTGATTATTGTCGTAAAAGCCGAGCCAAGCATCGTATTTCCCGCAAAAAATCGGTAAGTCAATTGTTGGAAGCTGAATATTCGCTTTCACGCCTTGAGTTGCCGTTACGGGTTGTGGTTGGACAGTCTGTTCAATGTTTCGACCGCTAGCCTGTCTGAAGTTCGCGAGCTGACCTTCGACACGTGCTGGTAGTTCGAAATTTGTTTCTTCATACAAACATCTCTCAATGGTCGACGCGGCCGCGCTTTCACTCCCGCTGACTGCCTTCACGACTTCCCCTTCCTCCTGACACTCGATGTACAGGGTGAAAAGAAAATAGTGGTCGCCGCTTCGCCAGGTGATTCTCCAGCTCGAGATCGGTGGAGATCTTATCAAAACTTGTATCCGCAAAATTGACCTTGACACTGAAATTCGAGGTCGAATTTTTTTATTGGCTTAAAGAATTCTACGAATTGAGAAGAACAAAAGTTACAAAGGAACCATGGATCACAAGTGACCTCATCACCCAAAAAAAGAATTATGAAATATTAAAAATCCGTAAATATGGGTTTTCCTGATCGTGCGTTGAATTTCTTCTCATGTTGAGAGCGTGGGCTCTATCTTCGTTTTACTGATTAGGCACAAAGAATTGTGCCATTTGCCCTGATTGCCCTTAGCACGCGTGCTTGCTCTGTCACTTCCACAAGGCGTTCTCCATTGCGTAAGCAATGATAATCGGATGAAATTTCACTTAGCTAATCTTTGTTAATCCAAAATCGAGTCTCAATTAAAATCCCAGGTCAAGTAGCTCATTGTCTACCCAGAACTCAGACATCGCTGCATTCCAAGTCGAGGACTGGTTGTCATTCCAATACTGGCATTATACCGATATCTGGTTTCATAGTTTACCTCTTGAAACTGAACTCGACTGAATTGATAGTAGCGGCATTGCTTTTGTGACGCGATCATGGATCATCACGGTCATGTGCGAGGTGGTCGGGATCAACGATTAATGCTACGGGCGATCGACGAGGCACTGGGAAACTATGCTCGAGCTCGTGAAATTTATGCTGGAATCATCCAGAATCGTGCTGGTAATCGACGAGTACCCCGGCGTGCGATCCCTGATAGACGCGAATCCCAACGTTTGCATCAACGTTTTGCGGATCAAGAACGGTTCGAAGTCCAACGTGCTGGACATCACCGGCGTGGACGCCCCCGGATCCACTGGAGGATTGAAAAACGCGTTATCGCGCCTGCACGGGCTCATCCCGTCATGGGCGTGCGTCGAATAGCCGCTCGTGTCGGAACATCTCACACGACAGTAAGGCGCATTATACGAGAAGAAGAATTGAGACCTTACCGTGTGCAATTTGTGCAGGCATTGCATCCTGGAGATCGCCGTGCTTGTGAATGTTTCTGCAGATGGATGCTACACAGATCGGACAGGAATTCACAATTTTTGGAAAATATCTTGTTCACTGACGAAGCAAGCTTTTCCAGTACTGGCATAATGAATAGACAAAACCTTCGCATCTGGGCAGATAGGAATCCACATGCCATAATGCAGCGAATCATCCAGGGACGATTTTCCGTTAATGTCTGGGCAGGAATTATCGGGAATACGCTGATTGCCCCAATTTTTCTCCCGCTGCGATTAAATGGTGGTCGTTATTTAGATTTTCTCTGACGCGATTTTACGCCTCGACTTCGCCAAATGATTCCTAGGGAACGTCAAAACCATGTTTATTTCATGCATGATGGTGCACCTCCGCACTGGAGTCTACCGGTCCGCGATTTTCTCAATAACATGTTTGGTAGCCGATGGATGGGACGCCATCCTGCACCACACATATGGCCACCACGCTCACCAGATCTGAACCCTTTAGATTTTTTCTTTTGGGGGGCCCTCAAAGCCATCGTTTATCGATCGGGTAAAGTGATCAGAACCGTAGCCGATTTGAGACGCAGGGTAAATGAAGGACTGACGTGACTAATGAGAAATCGAGACCTGCTCACCCGTGTTTGGGAAAATCTGCAGGCAAGGCTGCGAGCGTCCTTACGCAATGGACGACGCTATGTGGAAGGGACAGAGCAAGCGCGCATGCTGAGGGCCATCAGGGCGAATGGCACAATTCTTTGGATTCCGCCTCAACGCCGTCACCGCCAGCGTAATTAGTAAAACGGAAATTGAGCCCACGCCCTCCACATGAGAAGAAAATTCAACGCACACGTGGTTTGGAGTCAAAAAATACCGAGGAATTGACAAGCCTTGGGGTCCACACACGAATAAAATGAAACACACACACACACACGCGCACGCACGCACACGTGGTTTGGAGTCATAAAATACCAAGGAATTGACGAGCCTTGGGGTCCACACACAAAAAGAATAAAACACACACTAACACACACACACACACACAAGATGCTGCGCAGACAACCTCCAAGTGGTGAATTCTGGGTAACGCAAATAGTCTGCAGACATCGTGTTGAATAGGCCGACCCTGGCTGGAGATATCGTGATTTCCCGGCTGTGCGTTAGACAGCTTTTCCGTCACGATTAATCTTGTGAATTTAAAGCCATCTGAAGAATATTCGGAAAAATCCAGCTTTTCTATTTTTTTGCAACTTAAAGTTGTTATTTCGACTTAAAGTTCGTATCTCCGACCTATGGTCCCTTTGAGACTTTTCTTCCTCCTGACGCGTAGAATTTTTTAAGCCAATAAAAAAATTTGACCCTCAATTTCAGTGTCGAGGTCAATTTTGCGGATACAAGTTTTGATAGATCTCCACCGATCTCGAGCTGGAGAATCACCTGGCGAAGCGGCGACCACTATTTTCTTTCCACCCTGTGAGACTGAATTTCGTCAAACGCATCCCAAGTTCTTTTTATTTTTCGCAAACGTTCGAATAATTCCGGTTCGTCAGGATTTTCGGTCCATCTATCTAAATACGTCCTAAATCGCGTTAGCTGCGCTTTTATAGTACTTTTGAATAAGCATGCGCATATTCATGGCTATGATGTATTATGAAAATGCAAGCAAATATAATAATAGTAATGCTACCAGAAATCGAGATATTGTGGATCATATGTTTACATAGTGTTACCCTGAATGTTGAATTCCACGAATCGCTCGTATTGTCGTCTTGGTTTGTGTCCGGCCGCTGTAGCTTCGTTGTCCCTCGAGAAGTGACTCGAGACAGTGTTGACGCGCTTCACATCGCTCCGTTACAATTTTTTGAATAACTTGCGAACTCTTTGCTGCTAAAACACTACTCCAGGTCTAAGTTATTCGTCATAACGGTATTAACTCGCGGCCGGAGGCTCGTGATAAAAGTGCAACTAGTTCCCGATTTATCAGTGTTTTATTCCCACATAACTAACGGTGCTATCAAATCGACGGTTTCACATCTTAGTAAACCCTTTTGCCAAGTTGTGTGAGTGACTCATTTCATGTGTTGGCTCATTTGTATGCCAAATTCTCATCACAACAGCCACCGGTACTAGCGGAACACGATCGTGCAATGTTTGGGAATTTAAATGTCTCGCGAAAGCCTAATATATTCGGGACACGGTATTAGTTACTCAAATACAAACTTTTCACGCCCACAAGCTTATTCTCGGGCCTCAACGACAGCGCTCGGTGTTGCGAACGCTTAAGCGCGTGTACTCGCCTATCGTGGTTACTCACAAGCCCAATATCCAAGTGCACGTGTTTATCTATCGTGCCTTCATCCAAGCACAATATCTGCGTGCCGCGCGGCTTGATAAATTCATGACGCTGTATCCGCTGTCCTAATTCAAAATTTTCTCTCCCTCGAACTTATACCCGAATCTCAGTGACAGTTACTCGGTTTCATGAGTGTCCAAGTGCGCGTACTCGTCTATTATGGTTACGCGCAATCACAGCACCTAAGCGCGTGTGTTCATATGTTGTGGCTATACTCAGATACAATAAGTATTCGTGGGCCTATTCTTCAAGTTCAACGGTGTAGCGCGCGATCGAACACCGTGCAAAATTCAAAGATCTCGTATAACCCCAATAAACTGGTACTTCAGTGAGTGTCGCAAACGAACAGTAAATTCAAAAACAGGATCACACCTTACAATCACGAACACAAACTCACGAGCGACAAAGGCGGAATTATTGCTCCTCAAGCCCACGAGTTACCTTGCTACTGGTGGGACCGGTTATCGCTCTTGTACCTCTCTTGCTTTGTCTCTCTTAGTGATGCCGGCAAGACGAGACTAATCTCGGTCTCGTCGAGACTCTCGTCAAGACTCTCGTCAAAATTTTCGATATTTAGCAATGATAAATAATAATTATTGATCATTGTTTATCATTGTTTAATAAATTGTTTAAACAATTGTTCAAACAATTTGTTAATGACTTTTGAGCAATATTATTATTGATAATTGTTACTTATAGCAAGCAAAATGTTGCTGAACTTTTTCAGATTTTCATTTTTGAAAATTCTGAAATAATTCCAGGCCATTCCGTGTATACCTACGCTACTTTTTTTAATACTAGACATTTTCTCTTAAACTCTATAGTCTTTAAGTGACGTTGCATCTTTCGAAATTTGCCTTTTTTAGTCAAAACTGAAATAACTTTGGCAGAAAAAATCGTACGAAAATCTTCAAACAATGAAAATGGAGCGGCTTCTAACCCTTTCAAATGTACTGTAGATAAAAGAGACAAAAAAAATGTCTTTAAGTTATGCGCCCGATTTGCGATGGTCGAAAAAATTCCAAAAAACGGTCACTTTAAAAAATGCATACCAGGTCGAAAAAAAATACAAAAATAAAATAAAAATAGGGGAAACAAAGCTGAATTCCTTCCCGTCAAAACGCCTTTTCAAAAATTCGATTACCATTTTTTTGACGGAGTTATGCATCTTTTAGTGCAGCAAGAAATATCGACAGGTGTATCCAAACTTTTGAGTGGAGGTGTATGTGTGTGCCCGCTTTGAAAAATTCGAACAGTTATATGTCAAGACCACATTGGAGTAGCGAGCCAAAATTTTGCACATAAGCTGAGCTCCACAGCCTCTTCATTTGCTATGAATTTTGTAAAAATTCATAGCAAATGAAGAGCTTTATGCGACTGTGAAATTTTCAAAAAAAGGGCGTAGTTGCTCCAGCGTCCGCAAATTTTGTGATATCAGCTTTAAAAAAAATCATACCGATAGTTTGAGTGATAAAGATTGTTGGTATTGAATTCCGCAAAAATCGCTCAAGAAGTTCGTGATTTATAAAATTTTGAATTTTTCGCAAAAAGCACGTGATCGTTCTAGCTTACAGGTATTTCGTGATGTCAGGCTCAAAATTTCTATAAAGATAGTTTAATGAAAGACTTTACTTGTTATTCAATTTTGCAAAAATCGCTTGAGCTGTGCAAATTTGATGCAATCTAGAAATTTTCAAAAAACGCTTGATAAAAAATTTGACGATCCAAAGCTACAGTTCTATTACTTCGATAACCAGAGATAGTAAAAAAACTTGCCAATTGTAAATTTGCACATCGCATCCACAGTATTTTTGCGTATTTACAAAGCTTCCTCTATGAGGAAGCCAAAAAAAAGAGGAGCATTTGTAAATGAGAAAAAATACTGAGGAAGCGATGTGTAAATGTATGATTTGCAAGTTTTTTCGTTTTTGGTACGTCATATTGTATTCGCCATCTTGAATTTCTGAAGTTTCAGTGGAAATTTGCCATTAGCGACCCCAAAAACTCTATCAGTGAATTATTTCCATGTTTTTTCTGAAACTAACGAATAATTGCGCCTTGGCTCTGGTTTAATGTTTCGTTACGTGGTAAGATGTAAATAAAAAAGAGTAACAACAATGAAATAGCGTTGAAAATAATTAGACTTTTGTTTTTTTGAAAACTCGAAAATTTCGACGAGAGTCTTGACGAGAGTCTCGGCGAGAGTCTCGTCTCGTCCAAGTCTTGTCTTGTCTCGTCTCGCGGCATCACTAGTCTCTCTTACCACAAACTGATATAATATTCTCGCACACAACCGACATCTTCACACAGACGAGGCTCACCGACTCAACCACCAGCTTTTATCTCGATGCGCCCACTCCGCTTCACCCAACGTCGCATACGATGCGAGACTACGATATCAACGCTTTTATTTTACAATTTTGACAAATTGCTATTCTTTTTATATTTTGACTTACTCATGACCTAGTTAACGTCTTAAAACCCCGACTTCTATCGTCTTAGATCTTACTTGACTGTAAATCCCACACTCTGACTTTATTTATTTATTGTATGCGTATCTTGAAAATCTATCATTTTAAATTTTGACTTTGATCGTCGCAGATCCCATTCGGGATGTAAATTTTCGAGCGCTAGTTTTATTTACTCTAAGTACTCCTTCTCTGGCTCTAGTTGTCAGCTGTTATTTGCTAATCCTAATTCGCAGCGCACAAATTTAATTTAACTTAATATAATGTTTGCTTAGTCATAATCAATCACTATTTGTGAGCCCACTATACTAGCTTCTCGCGATCTGATGTCGAAGGTAGTGTGTGCTAAATGCAGCTGTAACATAGTCAGGTCGAAATCAACGTGTCCCACGTGTACCAGGTCTTTTCACCCAGGCTGCGGTAAGGCATATTTAGCTTGCAAATCCGCGTCACCTTGCTGCGTGAGCAATTTATCCCAATACTGCAACACTGAAACTTTAATCATGCCGAACATTTCTCGGACCCCACCAGATCTGCATACTTCTCGTGCACACCATACATCCAACTCATTCATTTTAGACACTGCGTTAAATCCAGCCAGCACCCTTCCCCATTCCACCTTCTCTCCGAAGCACTTACTAGTTTCTTCAAGCTTGCTGACAGATATTGCCACCAAGCTCGATAGCCTTATCGCGGCCAACAGTGAAATGCGGAACTTTATTTCTAATCAGGAAAAAACAAACTTAGAAATTTCTAACAAGCTCAGCTCGATTGCAGAACTGAAAGATAAATTGCTTGAGCATGACAAACAAATACAAAAACTAAACGAACAAGTTGGTAACCTCGCGCATGATGTTGCCAACCCTGCGGCCAGCATCGTCCATCCACCAGCTCTGACGGCAGAACTTAAGCTATCAGGGATACCAAACTCGCTTGTAATTCCTCCTACGGAAGTTGCTCATTGCACCTTCGAAGCGCTAGGGATCGCGAATCTCAAATCTGACATCCTTGGCATTCGCGTGCTTCCAAGTAAGAGCTCAACTCGCAATGATCCTGGCACTCACTACTCTATCCGTAACAACCCACCGACAATTTCTTACATTTTGACACTAAAATCGATCCCCGTGCGCGACTTCATCATTAGCAAAAAAAGAACTAAGCCGCATCTCAAAATATCCGAGGTGTTCGCAAATGACTCGCCCGGATCGATCTACGTGAGTGAGCTCTTACCCCAGGAAATCTATAACAGACTCTTAAAAACCAAAGCAAAAGCTGCTGCGAACAACTACAAATTTGTTTGGACTCGCTCTGGGCGAATCTGTGTACGTCGCGATAATGGGCTACCGGTCATCCACATTGATTCAGATGCTGACCTCGAAAGCAAACTCACCTGACTAACCGAACCTCTTGCTGAAGACTCTGCTCAAGCTATTTCACCTCCGCCAACTCGAGCCAATGAGCTGCGTATAACTCAAATTAACGCAAACTCTCTTTTAGGTCACATAGACCAAATTAGGTTATATGTTAGCTCGAAAACTATTCATATTCTAGCTGTTTCAGAAACGCATCTCAAGCCCCACATTTCCGACGACTCAGTTCGCATTCAAGATTACCTCTTGATACGCAATGACCGTGTGGGCTTGGGGTGCGGAGGTGTGTCCTGCTATGTACATGAGTCGCTTAACGTAAAAATTCTAGAAAAGTCTCCAAATCAATACAATAATACACCTGAATTTATTCTTCTCGAGGTTCGTTCTCCATCCGGCGAAGTGCTAATGGTTGCAACAATTTATCGACGTCCCAAGGGTCGGGTCCTCGATGATTTCTACCTCAAATTGACCAACCATTTGTATGCTCACAAGAACGTTGTTTTGGCAGGAGATCTAAACTGTAATCTCCTGGCAAATACTTATGAATCTAGATACCTCAGGAACTCTATCTCATAGCTTTCACTTCACTGGGTGGTCACCGTTGCTACCTAACATACTACTCACTCGGACACAGCAATCGATGTTTTTATTGTAGATGACTTGGACAAAATCCACTCAGTTACCAAATCAGACGCTCCCTTCATAGCCGGTCACGACCTACTTGAACCATCGTACAAATTCAACACACAAAATTGCTTAAATTGAACTCTCACTAGGCATTCTTATAAAAATTTTGATGTAGCGGCATTCTCAGATCATATTCGCGTCATTCGCTCTGGGGGCCCGGGCGAGTGGCACGAGCCCACAAATTCCACGGATATTGATAACTACACCTATAACATTTCTGAACTACTTACCACAGCACTAGACATCCATGCACCGCTCCGGACCTTCAGGGTTTCAAGACCGCCTGCTCCCTGGCTCACAAATGAACTCGAACTGCGCATGAAATTTCAAAATACTCTCTACAAAAGAGCCAGGCGAGCGGGTAGCCTCCTTGGCTTGGTTGTTTTTCGCGAATATCGAAATCGACTCACGGCCGACATCAAGACGGCGAGATGTGACTACCACTTAAATTGCCTCAATAGTATCACCGATCCCTCAAAACTCTGGAAGGAATTAGCACGACTAGGCATGATCAAATCCAAAAACTCCTCACCGCTCAACTTCTTTACTCCGGACCAACTGAACATCTATTATGCTTCCATGGCCAATGCTTATCCTCCCTGTACCCAACATACTCTACTCTCAATTATCTCAGCTCCTATAACCTCGGATCGACCGATGCTCTATCTCACCCCGGTGACTGCACTGCAAGTAACCGCCTTAATCAAGTCTCTACCTGTAAATTCACTCTCATCCGGATACGACAACTTGCCCCTCCACTGCATCAAGTCCTCTTGCCCTTATATTGTTCTATCCATAACCACCCTGCTCAATTCCTCCATTAACCTTTCCTACTTCCCAAGCACCTGGAAGATCGCATTGATTCGACCACTGCTTAGAAAACCCATCCCCTCAGTCCCCATCCGATACTCGCCCGATCGCAAATCTCACGGAACTCTCAAAAATCCTTGAAAAAATAATACATCGCCAAGTTGTCGATTACCTCAACGCGCACAACATCCTCGACCCAATGCAATCAGGTTTCAGAGCAGGCTCTAGTACCCGAACAGCGCTCCTCAGAGTATGTGATGACATCCGTAAAAACATTGACGACCGACGCCTAACCATCCTCGTCCGATTCGACTTCAGCAAAGCATTTGACTCAATCCCCCATCACCTTCTACTGTTAAAATAAAAAAAAATTGGATTTTCTGACTCAGCCCTACACTGCTTCCACTCCTACCTGACAAACAGATTCCGAATTGTTACCCATGATCACAATATTCAATCGCAAAAGCAGCCAATTACATCCGGGGTACCGCAGGGATCTGTTCTCGGACCCCTGTTGTTCGCTCTCTACATGAACGACATCCGTAACTCTCTTAAACACTCTGAGCACATGATTTTTGCTGATGACACCCAGATTTACCTTAGTTGCCTGCCCTCCAAACTTGCACTAGCCATCCAGAAAATCGTATACGATGCACAGGCCATTGCAAATTATGCCTCTAAAAACGGACTCTCGCTCAACGTGGCAAAGTCAAAGTCAATCATTTTCGGCAGTTCCAGACATGTAAATGCTTTGGACTTTGATACCTTGCTTCGGATATCGATAAATGGTGACGAGTTGCCGTATATGGCCGAGGCAAGGAATCTGGGTGTCGTCATACAATCAAACCTTTCCTGGAATAGCCATGTCGCTGCAATCTCACGAAAAATTCATTTTTCTATTTACAGACTAAAGTATCACAAAAGTTCGCTCTCTCTTCAAATCCGAATCAAACTTATCACTGAACTCATTTTCCCGTTGATCGACTATTGCTGCGTAGTAGAAAATGACCTGACAGACGAACTCAACACTAAACTTCAAAGACGAATAAACTGCTGCATCAGATTCATCTATGACCTGCGAAGGGACGAACACATTACGCCATACAGACACCACCTAAAGTGGCTATCGATGGAAAATCGCCGAACATATTTTCTCGATTGTTTGATGTATCGCATAACAAGGTAAGACGCACCGTCTTACCTTACAGATAACTACATCCGACCTCAAGCTCAACGCCTTTATCGTCGCATAGCCGCTGCTACTGCTTACCTCATACCAC